>APFE030155008.1:0-14666 GCA_000404065.3 Pinus taeda | reverse complement strand
TTTCAGATTTAATAGCAATGTTGACCTGTATTGCATGCAACAAACGGCTGGACGAGTCTCTTCGTGAAAGCGAGATCGATGGCGCAACTACGCCTAGGTCTCCAGCCTCAAAAGAGGCTATCAAGCATCTCACTGCTCAGGTATTCTTTCATCTTTTGTTTTTTTTTTTCAGAGGCTTGTGTTTTTTCGCCTTGATACATAGATAAAATACTTCGAAATCTGTGAAATATATGAAGAGCCTGTTAGTCCTTGAAATTTTCGAGCGGAAACACAGATATGAAGATCTATCATTAAATTTGCTGAAATTTTGATGTGTGAAAGCCGAAAGACAGATTATTAATATGAAATCTGTAAATATTTGAATATTGAAAGCTTTGGATGATAAATCTCTAAATCTTTGAATATTGAAAGCGACCTGTTATTGACTGCTAATCAATAGCTGAGTATTCCTATCTCTCATTCATCTTATAATGAAATTAAGATACTCGACTCAAGCAAATTGTTGACATGATTCTATAACTGAATATCTTACAAGAATTTATGATTAGAATGCAACCAATAAATATCACATAGCCAAAGGCTTAAGGTACACTTCTCAACACTTCCCTATTTTTACTTCTTCGCAAAGTAATGGTGTTTAATTTGATCCCTACTTTTACTTCTTTGCAGAGTAATGGTGTTTAATTTGATCAAGAGATTTAGAATTTTTAAAGAAGAGCAAATACTATTTTCTATTTTCACATTTCTGGATTCATGGAGTTTAATTGTTTAAAATTTAAAATATTTTTGAATTTTTGAAAAAGGCAAAAACTATTCTAAATTTCTAGCTAGCTGAATATATTAATAGTTATTGCAATTTGCTTTACTATTATCTGAAAAAAAATGTGAATAAAAGATTTTTAAATTTCTAGCTAAAAAAGGTAACGAAGAAGATTAGATCTAAAACGGGTGGATATAAACATATAAAATATAGTCGAATGAATAATCGCAGGTTTTAATGGGGTTGTTGGTTGAATTTCAACGCTATTTCAGAAGAATTGTATGGATTCCTGGTAAACTGGCTCAACACGTTTCCTCAGTATAAATTTCGAAAGTTTTACATTGCAGGCCAAAGCTATGCAGGTATATAGTTTCCACTACCTAAGGCGACTAAACTTCTTTGCTTTGTTGGGTTTTCCGATTCTTAACAGGGGAAGGAAGATTGCAACGGGACAGGGAAGATTATTAGATTAGACTCTGAGTTTTTAGATTGTGGCAATGCTCAATGTTTGGGTTATTTTGATTTTCTGTGCTTTATTATTTTGCTTCTGGTCTTTATCTGTAATTTTATGTTATTTTAATGGTAGATTTATGAACATACTGCAGTGAATGAACTCAAAGAACAGAGAAAGATGCCTGACCTGAAGAATCAAGTTGGTTCGGTAAATCTTCGAAGGACTTGCCCATATCTACTGATGAAATTATAATGCAAAGCTATATACCATGGGAAATCTGAAAGTTTGTAACTGACGCCATTTCAAGAACCGCCATTGTTGTCTATCCAGGTCTCTGAACTTCACCTGATCGCACGACCGCGACGCGCAGATCCGTGCTCTCCAACTCTGATAAATCCCATGTTGACAATTCATTAACAAACTGGATAGTTCCAGAAATAGAAAATACGCAATTCTATATAAAATTCAAGGAGGGAATGCTAATTGGCTTGAATTGTAATGTCTCGCTAATGTAAAGGCTTATCAATCCTGCATAGTTGCTTTGGGAGATAAATTACAGACCTACATTATGTAATCCTCCATAATGGCAATTGTCAACAAGGGGGCAAATTGCTATGATGCACAATTTCCATTGACCATTTCCCAAAATTTATTAAGCATTTTTCATGAAATGTGAACGAGTTTTTGTGAAAACAATTGCAATAGAACCAGGGGTGAAATTTGTTACCTGCGTATGCATTGCTTGGTATGCCTGTACCTGGGCTCGAACCTGCAACAAGTAAAAGTGTAAAATTCAAGCTAAAACTGTTAACGCCCACTGTGGGGCTCGCACCTGCAACAAGTAAAAGTGTAAAATTTAGGCTAAAACTGTTAACAGCCACTGTGGGGCTCGAACCTGCAACAAGTAAAATTGTAAAATTCAGGCAATGAACCAGAACAAAGCCTTAAACAACTCAGGTTTCAGAGTTTCTGGAGTGATCACAAACCTGGAGCAGGGTACGGATAGGCGTATTTTGGATCCGACATGATTAACGGTTCTCCTTTGAGCTTTCTTTCTAAGAAAGGAAAATATTCACGAAATAACCTCCACGGAGACTCGAACTCACGACCGATAAAGGAAAATTCACAAAAGAACCACTGCCAAAACACGATCAGACGACTTAAGAAGGGAAAATCCCTAAGAAAAACCCCTGCCGTGACTCGAACCTGTGACTTACAAACTCTGAAAACTAGAATACGCAGCGTCGAGAAAAATTAAAATGGCGAAGAGAGTATTGAGTTATATATTTATTTACTCAACTCATTCTTTACGTCTGCACGAAGGAACTGTTGAAGCTAAATTGTCTTTCGGCAGAGCATTCCAGAGAGGATGTCGTTACGCGGAAAGGTAAAGCGCGTACACGTGTCAGTTTTCGATCCCAGCATCAATGCTAGCTTGCATCACCTAACCAATGTAGCTTCCTCTTGACCGAGATGGGAATAAAGACGTAACGCGGAATCACGGTGGATTTTGTGTGGATTTCAGTGGTTGGTGTACCAAATTCGGAATGCACCGGCTTATGGTGGTCGTGGCGAATTGAATGTCGTTCAGTGGTAAAATAAATTGTAGTCTAATCAGACATGAAAGCGAGCATGCAAGCCACGTGTTATGGCTCTACCTCTTGCCTAACATCCTTTCCAATGGAGAGTCGACCATAAAATATTTGCATGTAAAATATACGAAATGTGGCTACGTTCCCATTCAACTGATAAATGACTAACACAAAGCCAACTAACAAGAACTACATGGGCTAACTCAGCTTACTAGTGGCATCATACCAAGGAATTCAGGATCTCCAATTAAAGGACTTCGTTGGGGCAGATTTAAACAGATTCGGCATGCTTAAATAGCCAACAAAGAGGTTAAGTTTCTTTGTGCTAAAACGTTGAAATTATGAAATTATAGGTTATGTAGGTCATTTGCGAGACATGATTAAGTGGCTACATTGTTTCAAATAAAAAGGGAGTGCTCAGCCTACCCTGGTTGCGAACATTAATCTAAGCTTTTACATAATCGGAATGCCCGTAGGCCTCGTTATGAGATTCCATCAAGACTTGGGTTTCGTTGGATTTTGGGTGGGATTATTGGCTGCACAATTCTCCCGTCTAGCATTCATACTCTCATACCCTCTTCAAATAAAATTCAAGCGCAACCCGTTCTTGGTTTCACAATGGATCGTTCGGGGAAGAACTCCACCTGTGGCCTTGCTGCTCTGCATGGCGGATTGCCTACATACACCCGTCAACGCCTAGGAACTTTCAGATACGGGCTGGGTAGCATTGCTCAGAATACGACGGCGGCTAAGAGCAGGGTCTTGGATCCTGGATGTGAGCTGTGTCCCGTTGGATTCACGTTTTCTATGTTTCTTATGCTCGCGGGCTTACTGCAGAGATATTGGGGTGTTTACTATACCTTCTGCGATCCACATCTGCAATATAATGTGCATCAGAATGTACCAGTTCTCAATCGAACTCTATGTCATCATTTACGATTTTTACCAAATCCATAACTATAAAGGCTTGTAAGACTACATCAAATTTACCTAATTGTTTTCAACAAAGAAATAACAGTCAAAATGGAGTAATAACCATCGAAAGAGCATCACAAATTTATTACGAAAATATCCACCGTTTTAAATAAGTTTTCAATATGGATTCCTCCTAGACAAAGAGAACATATATACTATCCTAGACAACTCATGGATCCAAATTTTATACCCTATTGTTCTATCACCATTGTAAATAAAAAACCCTCAGGATGAATCAACCCTCGATAAGCAAAATCTAAGCTAGGAAATTTTGGTCTAAGCCATCAAGGTCTGAGCAACAAGACGCATCCCTGAGGCATCATCGTGGGCATAGACAGCTATTGCACACAGCAAAATCAAATCATCTTCCGCACACGACAACAACAACAACCAGAGCAGAATGTAGGAATAATTGCCATTGTACGATAGCAGCAAGAACCAGAGCAGAATGTACAAATATTTTCCTTTTATCGGCACAGTTGTCATAGTTATTTTTAACTCACACTGAATCTTAATTACTTACCATTTTCATAGTTATCTTTAACTCTTAATTACCATTGTCATAGTCTTTAACTCTTAATTACCATTGTCATAGTTAACTTTAACCGATATTGAACTACCAACTATATAAGAAAATACATGTTACAGACCCGTGGCATATATCAAATATAACCAAAGTTTGACATAGCTCCTCGTGGAATCTTCGTGATATACGATTTGACTTTGGAATATGACATTGTCATAAGATTTCTCCGCGCCGAGTGACTCAGAACATTCTAGATCAACGGTTTCTGATGGCACACTGCTTAAAGGAAGTTAATGACTCATGTGCTGTCGGGGGGCAGTTTTTCAAAAACCACCATTAGCGCGATCTACGACCACGATTTAATACGACATCGCCCATCATCACTTCCAGAAACCACCAGAAGTGATCCCGAAAGAGGTCTTTATAATCCGTTATAATTGTTTCTAAGCTCTCTAAACCGTTTAACTATTACGGGCATATATGTCAGAGACGGCGGCTTGAAGATCCAGCAAACGTTGCTTAAGATTCCCATTGCTGCCATAGAAACTATCGAGGCAATTGTACTGGTTCGTGATGGCCACGCTGCTACCCTTTCACTCTCACCTTTACCTTAGATAGGTCTGGCTGGCTTTCTTTTGTCTATGCCTTAGCTACTGATGTTTCTACTGGTACGCCTATCCCTTTGTCTATGCCTTAGCTACTGATGCTTCTACTGGTACAGGTTATGTAACAGCCTCTGTATTGGTTCGTGATGGCCGCACTGCCAGATACGCTGCGGGCTTCTACTGGTACGGGTTACTTAATCGACAGTATCAACTGCGCTGCGAGATACGCTGCGGGCCCCAGGGACTAGCTGTCCCGCAGCCCGTCTTGTTTCTATTTCAATTGCATAACTACAATTATATCCTTTCAGTTTTCAATTACATAACTACAATTAAATCCTTCAATTCAAGGAATCTACATCACTATAAGAATGATGCCTCAAATCGCAATTAATTTTTTTTTGTAAAAAAAATATATTTTTTAAAAAATATTTTAATATACAAACACAATACTTTAATGTTCATGTTAAATTCATATTTTAATATAAATTTCAATATATAAAAAAATTAAAAATATGTTTTTTATTGAGTTAATTATAATAAAATATTTCAACTACTTGATATGTCAAATTTTGTGCTTAATTTTACCATCTCCACAGGCCACCTTTACTTCCATTTCCATCAATGAACACTAGGCCAGGCTCTTATGCTCGTAATCTAGATAGAAATGCCCACCTTTTCTCTAGCAAATTTCCCACTTGGATATACGGTTAATGCTCGTGATCTGGATGGGCACAACATTTCACTTTTGTACGTAACTATCTTGCCTTCAGCAGTATATTCTCTTGACTTAGAAACTCCCTCACCCAACTTTGTTGACTTACTTGGCTTGCTTGGATGAGCTTAAGAGGGGGTTCTGTAAATGATTCAACTCTTAATATCAAATTGATAAGTAGCATTAAAAAAATTTATTAATAAAAAAGAAGAATTATCGATCCCCTAGGGGGTCTAAACCACAGCAGGATCAAGCCTCGTCGGCCACACTTTTGATTATATTCGTTTCTGTTGGTGGCTCTGACTGACATGGGACGTTGGAAAATAACCAGAGTGCACCCAACGACGCATGATGAAGAAAATAACACAGGTAAACATGAAAACGTGGAGCGGTGCTCTCAATTTAAGGCCACCTCTACTCGTCGAAAAAGGCGGAGATCTTTATGGCCCGACAGAAGGTAGAGAAGGGACAATGTAACAACAATGAGGAAAAAGAAAAATGACGAGTATGTTCAGAAGGTGCTGAGGAAGTGCTAACTTTCCTGGCTAAATTACAATATTTTAATACACATACTGAGTTATGGTTGTTTCCTCGAAAGCCACTCAATAATACTGAACCAGCTGCCATTATTTTACAAAAAAATAAAAACAATCCATTTTTATTATAATATTCCTTCTGCCTATTCCATCCCATATTCTGATGAGAAGTCATCTTTTATTCATAAATCAGACTTCATATATTCACAAATTAGACTAAATATTTTTTAAAGAAGATTTATTAACTTTCGTCACTTTTACAATTTTCCTTGCCAAAATGATCTTAATAAAATAAACTTTATATTCTGTCCATGATTTTGTGAGTAGTGTCTTAGTGACATATTACAAAGTAGTGACTTTCTCACTGAAATCCAAAAATTAATGGAAATACACGATAATGTTATTTATGTACTAATATCTTACATCTGGATTGTAATTGATGTGATATTAATATGGGAATATATCAAAGTAACGAGTGAAATCATTCAATATGGTGGGGAATTTTCGCCAAGCAGATTTATGGAAGAAACCTAAGGGCACGGTTTTTCATAATTAATGCATTTTCATGTGTCTTATGAATGGAATTTTTTGGACAAGTTTATTATTATATTCTTGAATGAAATCTTAGTGTATCCTAAATATAAGGAAGAGTATGAATAACTCTTGATGATGGTTTTATATGTATTTAGAGAGTATCAATTGTATGAAATGAGGAAGTGCCCATTTTCATTATTTGGTTCATATCATTGTAGATAAAATGATAGCAAAAGACTTTAAAAAGATTTAAAAAATCAAAGAGTGGCCAAGGCCAAAAATTGTGAAAAAGGTGAGATATTTAATGTGTTTATTAGGATAATATAGAATATTTATTGAAGGATTATCTAAAATAGCTCATCCTATTACTTCCCTTGAAAAAAAAGACATGAAATTTGAGTAGTCCATAAATGTGAAGAGACTTGTCAACATTTAAAGAGTTTGTTAACAAGTACACATGTTGATTTGGATCTTAGGGAGAGGCCCCCAAGATCTAAAAAATTGAAATAGATCTTGGGGGAGGAGACCCCCCAAGATTTGAAAATTGAAATGCTAGAAGAAAATTGCAGAATACTCAATAAACAAAACCACAATTTCTTTTTATTATTAAAATGGAGAATAAATCTAAAAGCTATATTACGGAAGACAAGATTGTCCTTTTACAAAGTGCAACTTGTTACTTATAGTATTTTTTAGTTACAATATCACAGGTCAATTCCATGGGTGAATGAATACCATGGGTGGATGTCACAATACCATGGATGAATGAATACCACGAGTGGATGTGACTTACAATACCATGGGTGGATGCCAATTACAATACATGGTAAATTCGATGGGTGGATGAAAAACATGGGTTGATGCCATTTTCTATTTAGATCAGTCCTCTCACCTTAAGAAGCAATGATCTCCATTGTCTGAAGTTCCCTCTTGCGAACCCTTTGTTGAATATGAAGAGCCACTTAAGAGAAGGGTTTTATGTGGTTAACCCATAACCATGATGAACGAAAATCCAAGGATAAAGATACCTTGTAATGCTTGTGACCAACTATGATAGTGATAGTGTGCAACCTAGCAAATGGACTTTGATAAAGTGTGGGTTTGTAGATGACCCATAACCATGATGAACGAAGATCCGAGGATAGAGATACCCTATAATGGTTGTGACCAACTGTGGTACTGACCGTGTGCGGCCTAGCAAATGCACTTCAATGAAGTGTGAGTTTATGGATGACCCATAACCATTAAAAACGAATATTCGAGGATAGAGATACCCTATAAGGCTTCTGACCAAATGTGATACTAACAGTGTGTGACCTAGCAAATGGACTTCAATGACAAGGATTTTGTGTAGTTGACCCATAACTGTGATGTTGGTTGTTGATGAAGTAGCAGGTGCCTACATAACCTGGGGTGGGAGGGCACATCTCCAAAGAACCCAAGACGAATGTTGCTATGCTGAAACTGATGAATGTGAAGTAGGTGCCTACTAAAGCGGGGTGCGAGGGCATGTCTCCGAAGGGAACCCACTCCGAATGTTGCTCCAGAATTAAAATGGACATAACTTGGTCAATATAACTCAGAATATTTATTATAACCTGTTTTTTGAAACAGAATGATCATTTTGCATCTTCCCATGTTGAAATCCTTATCTGGACACTCTAAAATCTCATATTCACACTACAATGTTTCCATCGTCACAAAAGTTCTGAAAAAATAACTGATTTTAAATCAGCGACATCTCCCACATCTAAACTCTGATTCAACACATTTTTTTTTGAAATTGAATAATTTTTCAAGAAGAGCTCATATCTACAATCACTTTTCTAAAATTATGTACCAAAATTTCAAAAACAGATAGGAGAGTTGCCATCCATGAATTTCCATCAAAACATTTCTACAACATAGCTGATTTTAAAACAGCAATATCTCTCTCATCCAGACTCTGATTCAACCAATTTTTTTTTCAAATTTGGTTATTTTTTCTTAAGGAATCCATATCTATTATTTGTTTCTATAAATTTTGCACCAAAAATTTCAGATATGATATGCAAACTTGCTGCCCAAAAACATTCCTCCGAACAAATGAAAAAAGAAAAATTCCTCTCGCTTGGCCCAAGAAAATGCTCTGTGGAGGACGTAGCACATGCCTGATGTTTTTTGAATACTACTACAAAATTTGAAACTGAAATATGCATCAAACCTTCATTCCCATCGAATCATAACCTGCTCGAATTGCATTGATCTGGATCTTAGGGAGAGGCCCCCAATATCGAAAAAGATTGAAATCACTAGTAGAAAATGAGCAATTAGTGACTGGGTGACTAAAAACATTAGTCACCATAGCTTTTCCAAGTGAAATACTATCAAAACTAAGCAATCTTAAGTGACCGAGCTAAAACGACTAACATAAATCACTAATTTAGTGATGGGTTAAAATACGTGACTAGATAATAAGTAATACAATTAAAAATGACTAAAATGAATGACTAATTTAGTATAAGAACAAAAATACAACTAGCTAACAAGTACTACAATAATATGAATCAATTTTTTTACGTTAATCATCTTAATTGTGTCTAAGCAATCTAAACTTACAAGTGATAGGGGATTGAAAGGTTGTTAAAGATTGGTTGAAAGGTTATCCTTCCTTAAACACTTCTTCATCCTCACATGATGTATAGGTGAGCCAAATGTGCACTATGTATCTCTAATAATTTGTAATTTTAAAAATATATCTTTTAATAAAAAAAATATTTCATGTATTTTTTAAAAATCTATTCATTGAATCTAATTGGATCTAGTTCTAACGAAGTCGGGAGCAACTGGTTAACAATGGAGAACGTCGTTTAGGGTTTCGGCTGTCCTCCCTCAGGGCACGGCTTGGTCTGTCACGGCAGGTCTGCAAAACCTGACCCTTGCCCTCTGTCGACTGGACCAACTCTGTCAATATCGGTTTCACCTATGACCTGGTTAACCCTCTCAATGGCGCCCATGATGGGGGCGGACTCTGACCCTCCCCCAAATCCTGCCGACTCCAGGCAGAAAAGTATCGCAAAGGACACAGATCCAAATCTAAATGAGAGATCAGAGGAAAGGACGCACTCTAAGGATGACCACGCGAATCCTGAAGAAGGATCCACAATCAGATCAACCACCTGCAAACCGATAGCAGCCATCATGCCCACTGTGGAATTTCCAAGCCACCGTATAAATGCCCGAATCCAGCATATGAGAGATCATGCTCTCATTGGTAAGTTCATTGGAATCTGGCCTACTGAAAGGGCGCTTAGTACCTGGATCAATACTAAATGGGCACCCAAATGCCAAATCTCCCTGCATATTGGTCCAAAAGGCTTCTTCACTGTGGTCTTCAACAGCTTGGAAGATCGCAATAAGGTCATAGATGGCGGACCTTACTTCTTTAATGCAGCAGGCCTGTATCTGAGAAACTGGGTGGAAAGATTTAACCCAGACAAAGAAGATCTCAGCTATGCGCCTGTCTGGATCCGGCTCTACTCGCTTCCATGGGAGTATTGGGAAGAATCATCTCTGAAGGAAATCGGCAACAAGCTAGGGGACTTCATCAAGGCGGCAGAAGACACCAAATACTGCAGATTCACTTCCTACCTGCGCATCTGTGTCTACATGGATCTTAAACAACCCCTGCCAGACAAGGTAAGATTTCATCATGAAGACTCTGAATGGATTCAAATGATTGATTATGAACACGTTCCGTTTAGATGCCGGAAATGCCACAAACTAGGGCATTTGTTCAGGGATTGCCCGCTTAACAGAACCACAGCTGATAGTGTCCAGACAGACAAGAAAGAAGCAGATGGATTCACCAAGGTAGTCAATCGCCGGCGAGGGAGAAAAAAACCCTCAACCAATGCAAAAACGGACTCCACTAGCAAACCCAAAGAGCCCAGTACCAACAGCTTTGGCGCCCTAGCCAATCTGGAAGATCAAGATCTGATTTCGGATATGCAAAAGATAAAAACCCTCATTAGGGAGCTCCCGGAAGGCCCTAACCCTCAGAATCAAGATCCTAAGTCTGACAAAAGCCATATTCCCCTTTCCGACCCTCATGTAGATGGCCTCCAAGCAATGGAAATAGAAATCCCAGAATCAAGTCAAAAGATATCACACAAAGCAGATATCGACCCTCCAGATCCAGAGCTCATGGACGACGATTTTGAAACTGTGGATATAGGGGATCTAGACCTCGTCACCCTGGAGCTAGCCTGCAAAACAGGGAATTTTGATAAGATTCCGGACAGACAACTAGACAAGCTGGAAGAGGTTTTGCAAAAAGCACACAAAAAACACTCCCTTGGGGTGCAGATAGGAAGCAAGTGGGATGGTAAATTCATCATAAAAGACAGCAAAAAGCGAGGCCGAAAAACAACCCTGGAAAAAACCATCAAGATTGGAGAAGTGCTTGTAGAGTCAGGTCGATATCCGAAGCTGACCAAGTTCTACAACATCCACCCCCCTCCCTCTCAATGAAACTCATCTCATGGAACATAAGAGGGCTCAATAGCCCTTGGAAAGGTAGACTCCTTAAAAACATGCTGATGCAGGAGAGACCAAATATCCTCTTTGTACAAGAAACCAAATGCAACATGAAATTTTTGGAAAAGATTGCAGTTAAAGTTTGGCCAAGAGGGAAAATCTCTGCAGTGGATGCGAGAGGCGCCTCAGGAGACCTAGCAATCCTCTGCGATTCCAGAATCATACAGCTCAGTAATATTCATGCCAACAAGCACTTCATACAAGCCACATTTCACCTGCTCGGCACTAACACTCATGGACACATCACCAATGTGTATTTTCCACAAGATTCTCCTCAAAAAGCAGAAGTTTTGGACCACCTCTCAACTCTCAACTCAAATAGGCAATACCCTCTATGGATAGCAGGAGGGGACTTCAATATGATAACTCGAACTAAAGAAAAGCAAGGAGGAAGGGACGTTGGCATCAGGGACGGCCACCTCCTCAAAAACTTTGTGAGATCGAACTGGCTAATCGATCTCCCTTCAAACAATGGCTTATTTACATGGACCAACAAAAGGGAGGGAGCTCATCAAATAGCCTCCAGGCTAGACCGCTTCCTCATTTCAGACAATGCTCCTCATCTAGGAGGGGATATAATCTCTTCCATACTGCCTATATCAGGATCGGACCACTGGCCTATTGAACTTCAATGGCAGAGACCAGGTAACACTACAAAGTGACCCTTTCTCTTTGAATCTTTTTGGCTAACTCATCCTAATTTCAAGGATTTTGTCAAACAGTCCTGGCTCAAACACCAACCTTCAGGAACATCCAAAATGGCTTGATTCCAAAAGAAACTTCAACTCCTTAAAAAAGATATCAAACAATGGAATCAGGACACATTTGGTAACATCTTTGCAACTCAAACTACGCTCAACCAGACAATGAAGCAGATTCAAAGCAGAACCATGGCTGAAGGACGCACCATTGAACTCACCCAACAGGAACAGAGGATTGAAGATCAACTTCAAAACAGAGCCCTTCAAGAGGAAATTCTCTGGAGGCAGAAGTCTCACATAAAATGGTTGAAGGAGGGGGAACAAAATACAAAGTTCTTCCATAACACCGCGGTTCAGCGCAAAATGCACAATCTCATCTCCCACATTCAAAATGAGCAAGGAGAGCGCGTGGAATCGCATGAAGGGATTGAAGAAAATTTTCTCAGCTACTTTGAGGCAGTTCATCAGGAACCAAATATCAACAGCTCCCAGCGATTGAGAAAATTCTCCCCCATATCCCTAAACTTATCTCCCCAGAGCATAACAACCTTCTTCTCCAACCTATCCAGCTTCACGAAGTGGACACGGCAGTCAGAAACTTAAAACCTGGGAAAGCCCCAGGCCCTGATGGTTTTACCTCGGATTTTTTCCATCACTTCTGGGATCTTATTCAAATTGAGGTTTGGCAACTGGTTGAGGAATCTAGAGCTCTTCGATGGATGTACCCAGGGTTGAACGCCACCTTCCTGGCCCTCATCCCCAAGTCAGAGGGAGCCAACAAACTGGAAAAATATCGCCCTATTGCTCTCTGCAACATCACTTACAAAATAGTCTCCAAAGTCATAGCAAATCGTTTGAAACCTCTTCTCCCTCTCCTCATCTCCCCAGAGCAATCAGGATATGTCGAAGGTCGTCAAATCACTGATGGCATCATCCTCACTCATGAAATCCTCCATTCGCTGAAGCAATCCAAAAAGCTAGGTATGCTGCTCAAAATAGATCTCTCAAAGGCCTTCAATAGCGTAAGCTAGATCTATATTCAAAAAATTTTAAATGCTTTTGGTTTTGATCCCTCCTGGACTAGATGGATAATCAGTCTTATCTCTTCCTCCTTCTTTTCTATCTTAATCAATGGCATTCCCTCTGACACCTTCCGCCCAACTAGAGGCATCAGACAGGGAGACCCTCTCTCTCCCTTCCTCTTTGTCATTGTTGCTGAAGGTCTAGGTCGTACCATCAAATCCGCCGCTCTCTCTCACAATCTGAAAGGCCTCTCCTTTAACGATTCCCCCGCATACACCCATCAACAATTTGTGGACGACAATATTCTCTTTGGCCACCCCTCCGTCCAAGAAGCTCGACTCCTCAAAGATCTCCTATCTACCTTCTCAGATGCCTCCGGTGCTCTCATTAATCGAGTTAAATCTCAAATCTTCTTCTTCAACACCCCTGTTGCCACTCAAAACTCGATTGCCCGAATTTTAGGCTTCACTATTGCCAAGCTTCCCTCTAAATACTTGGGCGCTCCCATGATTGCTTCTACTCTAAAACATGCCTCATGGACTGACCTTCTGGACAAATTCGAAGCCAAGCTTTCTCTTTGGACCCACAGAGCCTTGAATATGGCGAGCAAACTCATTCTCATTAAAGCCGTCCTACAATCCTTACCGCTTTATTTGTTTACTCTCTTAGCAGCTCCAAAATGGGTGATCAAAGCCATAAAGAATCTCCAGTGCAACTTCCTCTGGGGCAGTTCCGGCAAAAATCGCAAGTGGGCACTGGTTAAATGGGACAAGGTCTGTCTTCCCAAGAAGTCAGGAGGCATCGGACTTCGAGATCCAACTCTCAGTAATACAGTTATGGGCGCCAAATTGTGGTGGTGTTGGCTAGCCTACCCCAACACTCCTTGGGCCTCTTTGTGGACTGCTAAATATGCCAATAACAAACCAATGGAGGACAAAATCAGGATGTCGGAGCTAAGTGTTGGTTCAATTATTTGGAACGCTGCTATACAACACAGATATTTAATCCAGCAGCACTGTTTCTGGGAAATAAAGGATGGTCAGACCGCTAGATTCTGGGATGACTCCTGGCAGCAACTCCCAAAGCTCCGGGACCTAATACAAAATCTCCCGCCTACCCATCCTCATCCTCACAACTCTGTAACTGTTCATAGCTACTGGAAACCCTCTGCTAACCAAAAAAGCAGACAATGGCATCAGGCAGATCAGATCTTAGGAGAAGCAGCTAATGAGGGCCTCATCCAAGCTCTAAATACTGAACTTCAAAAAAGGCAAATAAACATAACCGACGGACCGGATCTGCTGAGATGGGGGTACGAAGAAAAGGGTACCTTTTCAACTAGAGAGGCTTACAGCATCCTTATCTAGGACAAAATCACTATGGACAAAATATGGAATCAAATCTGGGATTCTCATCTTTGGCCCAAAGTATCTACATTCCTATGGCTTCTATCCCACAACAGGATCCTCACTTGGGACAACCTTCGTAAAAGGTGCTTCTCTGGTCCATCCATCTGTCTCAACTGCCGTCATGAGGAAGAAACTGCAATCCATCTACTATTTCACTGTAGCCTGACAAAGCAATTATGGGACAAAGCTACCTTCAGATGCCAAAAGGATCACAGAGTTCAGGGTGACCTCAAAGCGACTCTCCGCAATTGGCCCCAAACT
>APFE030155006.1:3805-19897 GCA_000404065.3 Pinus taeda | reverse complement strand
CTTGAGTACTTTTTCAAGGTTTTGGAGGGCATCTTCAAAGGTCACTCCATAAGGAGTAAAGTCGTCCATGAATATTTCTAATGAATCGTTTAGCATATCAGAAAAGATTCCTATCACCGCTCTCTGAAATGTCGCAGGGGCATTACACAACCCAAATGGCAGTACTCTATAGGCAAAGGTTCCCCATGGGCTGGTAAATCTGGTTTTGTCTTGATCCTGGGGTGCAATCCTGATTTGGTTGTATCCACTAAACCCATCCAAGAATGAGAATAATTTCTTACCTGCTAGGCTATCCAATACTTGATCAATAAAAGGTAAAGGGAAATGATCTTTTTGTGTTGCTTTATTTAATGATCTATAATCTACACATACTCGCCATTTCCCATTCTTTTTTGGTACAATTACGAGTGGAGAAACCCACTCGCTGTCAGATATTAGGTATATGAATCCTGCATTTAGGAGTTTTCAGAGTTCCTCCTTCACTATTTCTCTAAGGTTAGGGTTCATCCTTCGTTGGGGTTGGCAGACTGGTCGGGATCCTTCCTTGATATATATACGATGAGTACATAATTCAGGAGAGATTCCTTTCATGTCTGTGTAGTCCCATGCGAATGCCTCTTTGTTTGCTTGGAGTAACTTTATTACTTTCTGTTTTTCATCCTCCATCAAATCAAGATTTATATTCAGCGTTTTACCAGGCTCGATTTCAACTGTTGTGCTCTTGGAAGAGTTACCTAGCGCTGTTTGGCATAGATTTTCATCATTCATATTCTGCTGGATTCTGGTTCTAGGATTTCAGCGAAGTGATTAGATGTTTCAGGGTTAACCGAAGAGGGTTCAGAAATAAAACTACTAATTAGCTCATCTTTGGTGGAATCTTTAAAGGTCAAAGCTTGTCCAATAGTTAATATTGGTTGGGTTTCCTCATCCTCATAGTCCACCCATATGGAATTATCACTGTTAATCATGGGAGTGGCATGGGGATAGAGGGTGAGCTGTTTCGTTTCTTGTCCATTGGAGATGGTCCTTGACCCAGATCTACAGCTGATGAAAGCATCTGCTGTAGCTAACCACGGTCTCCCTAGAATCAACGGATGACCCCCCAACTTTGTTTTGGTTTGTAAGACCACAAAGTCAACCGAGTAGTTCCATGATTCTACAGAGATTATAAGGTCTTCAATGACCCCTTCGGGTTTGATCGTAGAACGGTCAGCTAGTTCTAAGATAGTAGGAGTTTCCCTGATAAAATTTTTCAATTGAAGTAATTGAGCTGTTTCGAGAGTCATGATGTTTATTGCAGCTCCTAAGTCTACTAAGACCTTAGAGATAAAGGTTTTTCCTACCTGGACTGTTACTGTAGGGTGACCAGGGTCACCATACTTGACAGGATAATTTTTTCAGTCATTAAGGCAGTTAATTCCCCCATCACATGAACTGTGAGGGGGTCTTTAGCCTTCCTTCCAGGTTTCTTTACACAGATGTCTCTAATAGTTCTAGCATATATAGGAACATCCCTTAGAGCTTGCAATAATGGAATTTTGACATACAAGTTCTGTAACTCTCCTAACAGATTGAAGGTAGGCCGTTCTGGTACTTTAGTGAGAGTTAATCTTTCAGGGAATGGTGGGTCTACCGTTTGGTCATTCTTGTTAGGTGTTGTTTCTACTGTTTCAGTATTATGGTTAGCCGATTTCCCTTTTCTAGTCTCTTCTTTATCAGAGTCCGTGATATCATCTATAATAGGTTCCACTATTCTCCCTGAGCGGAGATGGATGTCATTACATTGCAGGGGAGGAATAGACTGACTCTGAATGTCAATAACTTGCAAGGCTTTATTATTCGGGTTAGGGTTAGGTTGTACAGGCAGCTGTGGTCTCATTGCCTGATTATTCGGAGGATTATTTGGTGGTAAAGGAAGAGATTGTTGTTGTTGAGGAAAAGGTATCTGTTGGGCTGCCCAGTTTCGGTTCCATTGATTAAAGTATGGTTGCTGGGGGGCCCAAGGGTTCCACATAGTAGGGTCAGGAAAAGGTTGTTGCATAAGTGGAAAGTTCATTGTGCTGAAGGGTGGGTACTGCATCTGATTCATGGGTGGGTAAAAAGGAGAACTATTATTCCAACGATTGAATGTTGTATTAGAGCTCGTACCTTGTCTTTGCGGCCATTGCCTCCTCTGAGCATCTAAGAATAACCGAATTCAGCTTCTTCCTTCGTTGGTTTTGCAGTGCTGCTTGATTCCAAGGCAAAGAAGGGGCATTGGGCTACGTTTCAGATCCTTCTCGCAAGATTGTGCATATAGCATCCATCCAGTGGGCATTCTCTGAGTGGATGTTTCTCTCTGCATTTTGAACAGAAAATCGCCAGGGCCGCTTCTACTTCTGCCTGTTTCTTCTTGACCTGTAGAGAGTCAATCTGTGAAGCAAAAGAACTTAGCATTTCAGTTTTAAATTCTTCTAATAAGTTACCTATCTCTGCTCTTGTTTCTCCTCCACTCGCTGACTTTTGAACCCTTGAATACACATTATCTCTGCCTTTCGATCTGCCTGCCGCTCCCCTTGAACACCGCATACAGAGCCTAATAATTTCCTCAAAGGGTTCCTTAGAAATGTCCCCTTTTCCAAGCATGTTCAGCATGTCCAGGAAATCATCTCTTACTCCTCTTAGCAGTATGGTCTTCAAAATATCTTTGCTCATATTAGGATGATCAGACCGCTGCAGATTATACTGTAATCTTTCCACGAAATCTTCTAAATTCTCGTCCTCTTTCTGGACCATTTTAAACAATTCTTCCTTCCTCTCTCTTGTCCGACAGTAGTCTTGATACTTATCCAGAAATCCCTCTTTCATTTGGTCCCAGGTGGTGATTGCCTGAGCTCCCAAGCTCATAAACCACCTCAATGCGTTCCCTTTTAGTGTTGTTGGAAACAATTTCAGCTTCTGATTAGGACTTATGTAATCATAGCTTCTGCACAGTATGTCGAATTCGAAGAGGAATTCGTCTGGATCCTCGGAGGACAACCCATGGAAATTGGGTAACGCCGAGAGTGGGATATTTTTCATGGGGGTCGTTCCTCTCGGAAGTTCTCCAATAGGGAATTCCAGGGTAGAGAGCGAGTTTTCCCCTCTCCCTTCTATTCTGTTATCTTCCATCAGGATTTTCCCTGAATCGCTTGCCTTGTCTTCTGTGTCTTTTGTTTCTTCACGTTCCTCTTCCGGTTCCTCGGTGTATTCTGGTGCTTCCAGCTTCCTCTCAAGTCCTATCACTTCCTCCGTCTGCTGGTCTGTTTGTGAGGAGTGTTGGATCTGGGGTCTCCGGGAACTCGTCCTCTGTGATGTTTCGGCCTTAGAGATGATTTCGTCGATGAAAGTCTTCCTTCCTCCTTTGCCGCCTGTAAAATTAGGTTTCTTGTGTCCTCTCATACACCTGTTATTTTCACAAAGAAACCATTAATGCTTTTAAAGTTCTTTAGTTGCCTTCCCCGGTAACGGCGCCAAAATGTTGGCTAGTTGAATTGTTTATGAATTAAACATTCAAGTACCACATTAATTGTCGACCAGGGAAAGTCTTTTTATTTCAAAGGCACTGCGTACTGTATGTACTTAAAGTCTAAAAGCATCGAAAGTTGTAGTATACGTAATTCTTACGCTATGTCATTACAGTACTTGTTAAAATGAAAACAATTAATTAGAATTACAAATCTGAAAAGCAAAATAATGGACACTCTGTTGGCAGAGGATCAGGACCATATCCTCCAGATGGGGACGTTCAGCACCTGCCCCTGTAATCAGAATTACTGATGCACAATGCACTCTCATTCACCGGTGAGAAATAAAACTCAAAGATCAATGAAACAGAGCACTAGTAAAGCAAAGAATACCAGAGGTAATGCTATCAAATCCACACAGAGTACCGAAAAGAAATTACTGCACACTTACACACTTGACGGGAACGTAAATGGGTGAATCTTGTGAAGAAGGTGGGACCATTCCCTCTCACAAGATTCCCCAGGAAAACGAAGACGGAATTAAGTGCTCAAAACAGTTTTATATTCATCTGCCAAAAAGATCAAATACAATAGAACTCAGACTTGCTGTTGTTCTCAGAATCTCAGTTACAGACCGACCATCCCCTCCTCATTTCATGTAGATGTCTCCTCTTTATAGAGGAGACATCTATTACAATAGAATATTACAGCCTATTCAGTTAACGTATTTTGTCAAAAATAAGCAATTCAGAATGTTGTTACAACAATATGATAATACATCCTTTTCTTGAGCTTTAGCTGTTACACGGTGGGTAACTGATTTTGACTGTCTTCTCGGGACCTTCATATTCCTTCGCCATTTCCCCATGCTGTTCATGCTGACTGTGTTCTTTTTCTTTAGACTTCTGCTTGATTATGCCACATCACAATTCTCTAGATAGCTGCCATCTATTGTCCGTTGTTGTTACAAAATAGCTTGCTTTAGGTAATTGTTGTTGCTGGTGTTGCAGCAACTGCGTAGTTGCTGTGTTGCAGCAACTGCGTAGTTGTTGTTTTCAGTGTTACAACAACTATTCATTATGACTCCTGCAAGCTTAAGACAATTATTTGACAATTTAGTCAGTGTTTCCAAGGATAAGTATAAATATATTCACGAATATGAAGTAAACAATTAAACATAGACTTGCGGAAGGTTACTTCATACCTTGGGGTTAATATGTCATTATGAAATAAAGGCCTTTACTTATGACTGCAAAAAGGGTAATTATACGGCAAAAGATAAGGTCAAAAATAGGTCAATTGTGAGTCCCAACAGCCATGGAAGTGAGGAAGAGAAGAGGGGCTTATGTTTTTCATCTTAGCATCCCCATTAGTTTCTTTAATGTGAAAATAACCATCAACTCTTTCCTTATCTCCCCTTTCATTCCTATTTTCAGCTGTTGTGTCAGTTGGTGGAATGATTTCTTCTTCTTCCCCTATAGGCTCTTGAAAAATCTTCGGTTGTTCACTTAAGGGGTCCTCTTTCTCACAACCGTCGAAGAAGAGGGAAGGTTGGCTGTTTGAAGTTGCGAGGGTATTTGGCAGAAATTTTCCCAAGTTATCCCTATTCGTATGAGGCATGAAAGGAGTTTTTTGTTTTAGAGTTTTAAACTGCTTGCAAAATTGAAAGAAAACATAACTAAATTGCAATTATTTGCTGAATGGAACTAATTGCAGAATGAAAGAGATAAGAAAAGGAAGAAATAAAGTAGAAATCACATCTACTTAGACACCTCCCCAGCAATGGTGCCAAAAAGTCATGAGCACCAGGATTACAGCAAGGATGCTACAATTCCTCGAGCTACCGACCTTACTTCATTGACCCAAGGTTCGTACAAACTTGGAGGTGACAGTGTTGTATACACAAATAGATGTAATTGGTCTACTCTTTGTCACTATTGAGCTGGGCAATAGACCACTAGGGTTTCTCAAACCAACCTTCTATTAACTAGAAGAAGTCTGATTACCAACTAGAGAGGGGAAATTTACCCTAATTGGGAGAAAAGGAATGCTTCCTATTGCAAGCATGAAAGACAAAAAAAAAAAAAAAAAAAAAATGCTTGCAAAATAACATGAGATCCTCTATCTACTTACTAACATACCTTTCTTGCAAAAGAACCCTATTTTAACACATGTGAGGTTTTAACTAGTCTAAGCATGAAATCAAATCTAGAGAGTACTAACTGCTCTGTGCATGAATAAATATAAAATAACTCTTTCTCTTTAACTTTTTTCTTGAAAATTGTAAATGCTAATCTTTCTTTGTTCTTTGGCAGGGGAGATAGGTGTGGAGGAAGAGGATTACAATGGTTCTAATGGCTTGGAGGACAAATAGGGGTCTAATCCTAGATTCAGTGATGATTTTTCTCAATTCGGGCTCAAAATAGGCTGCTACAGGTTTTCCTACAGGATGTCTACAGAATGTCCTAGTTCTCCTACAGGATCCCCTGTTTTACTACAGGAACTAGATGAAAGCTTAGGGAGTGGTTTAGAAGGTGGAATGGAGCTTGGAAAAGGTGGATAAGGAGGGAATAAGGCATGGAAGTGGTGGGCACTACTCAGAACTCAAGAAAATTCTTTTAAGATGGTTGGATTTTCTCAAATGAAATGGAAAGTTTTACTCATGAAACAAGAATTTGAATTGAGACCTTAGTGACTTTTGGAAATCATGGGTGGATATGGCTTGTTTGAGGCTGATGAGATGAGGTCTCCCTGCAATGTAGAGACTCCTGCAACAACGCACATCATTGTTGGAATTTATACATAAATCTATCTAAAAATAATAAGGGTTTATTCAAATAGAAGAAAAAAGAGTTGTCACCATTTATTTGCTAAGTTCATGCATGGAAGTGCTTGAAACCAATACAAAAGTGATATGAAATCAGTGCAAAACCTAAGAGATTAGAAATATCAATTGTAGCTTATCCTATGAAACTGAAAGATGATGACCTAATTAGTAGGAAACCGTAGACTGCGCAAAAAGCAAGAATTATGTCTTTTTGGGTTGTATGGGAAGTGTTCCTCAAGCCATGATCCCAAAAAGGGAGAAATGAGGTGAACACCACTTATTGTCAGCCTTTATGGAATATCTTCTTGTCACTACGATGCTACTATTAGAACTATCCACAAATGGAAGAAAACTAATTTAACCCTACCAATATTTGCAAATTAACAACACCAAAATCAGTTTAGCAACTAATCATGAGCATAATGTAAACATAAATATACAACAAGAGGAACCTCTGCTGCTAGGGTGGGCTCTAACCCAAGAGCATCAACCCTCTAACTTAACTCAGTGCTAGATCAAGGGAATGCTTCTCATTTTCATTAAAATATCAGAAATACACAAGAGTGCTTGGTTACAATGCTTCAACTCGAAAATGTTGCTTAGCTATCTCGCACAAAAATCAGAATCCTAATGAGGATCTAGGCCTCTTGATTTAGACAACTGAATTCACCAACAAATTCCTTAAATTTAGGGAGGCTTGGCTCCCAATATCAAGATCAACTGGTCTTCAACTGTCACTAGCTTGGTTGCCAATGAACCTCATGACTCGGCTACTTGAAACTCCAAACTGATGAGATTTTATTGAGGAATATTCGAGTGAGTGAGGAGTTAAGGAGGGAGATCCTATCTCCTATAATCCCTCTTGCTTGTCTCAATTCTAGTTCCTACACTTTAATTAGCCAAAATTCGCTCCAAAACATGCAATCAATGCACATTAGACCACTAGCCATGACATCTCATCTTTACTCTCCTCATTAAGCAAAATATAATTAAAACATGTAAGGGATTATGAGAAACATTGATTTTAGTAAGCTGGAGGTGCATTAAGGTCCATATAATTTACCCTATTATGAGCCTCATCACTTGGAGAACTTGAGCTTGGACTTGGACATTCACTCAAGGAGAGCTTATTGACATCAAGGATTCGTTGTATGCTTTCTCCTTTATTTTATTAATATATACAACTATTGGTTCACTTTCCATAAATGTTTGTGTTAATGCATCATTTATCTTAATGCTCGTTGATATGTTAAGTGGATAACTTTTGATTATGCTAGTTGTACTTGTATGCTCCATTGTGTCTTTGATCTCTTGTGCAGGAATTCAAATGTTGTGAGCAGTAGAGCTGAGCCTGAGGCGCAAGCGATTCGAGGTCTACAACAAAGGAGTATGTTATAGCATCAAAATAAGGTAGGTCATCTTCCTCTTCTCTCATTTTGATTGTAATTTAGGAAATTCTCTTGTAGATTGTCACATAGGTTGCTAGTCCCATTCATTGGGCTAGAGGGATCATCTCTATCCGCAACGAGGAGTTACCTAGACAACACCTAGAATCTGTATCTCCCTCTAGGGTTGGAAGCACCTAAAATGGTCATATGGTAACCATCCCATGAATAAGTATGGTAGATAATGCACATTCATAATTTACTAAGACATTTGACAATGAATTATTCTGTGAAGTACTTTTATAGATTTGACATTGAATTGGTCCACCTTGATAATATTATGGTTCTTGTACCCATGTTGCTGATTTTACTTGATTCCTTGAGTATGCAATAGATGATTCTTCTAGGTGCATTTTAGATCCCTTATGGGATGATATGATGCTTTCATAGATGGTGTTTGACTACTCTGATGATGACAAAAATCACTTAGAAAAAGGATGTTGTGTTTGCATTGATGTCAACAAGCGAAACCTGATGTAATGCAACATCTAATGAAATGCATTTGATTTCATGCTTATTATAGTGTTTGGGAACATGAATTTATGGTCTAAAGTAGAGTTGCGGGTCTGGGAGGAGAAAGAAGTAAAAATTCAATATTAATATAATCTTCTCTTGATCTCCTCTTCATTTCTACGTAGATTGCATAATTTCCACTACCTTTACCTTATATGCCCACACAAATCTATTCTAGAATGTTGTTATATTCCCATGCAAATTTATGTAGGTGAAAAATTCGGCATTTGTGCATGCACGCAAAAAACCATGAGCTTTTTCTCCAGTATTTACCCATGGTTGTTATGCTTCTTAACCTGCAAATGATACCCAAATACAGAATATGCGAAGAAAAGAGACCGAGAACACAGAATATGCGAAGAAAAGATATCCAGAACACAGAATAACGATGACTTTATTATTCAGAGAGAAATGTTCACTTGCCTCTTCGAGGGGGAAACCTCCAATAGAGCAGAGCTCGATTACAAAAATAAGACACCATGCTCCTCGCAGGGAGTTACTATCCTTTATATATGACTCCTACGAGTAATACCACGGGTCAATACCGCTTATTACTAATAGCATCTATCTAATACTACGGCCCATTTGCAACTAACTGTGGTTCCTTTATTAATTGCGAATTAACCACTTACAATTATTAATATGGGCTTTATTGACTCTTAACTATGACGTGGTCCCATTACATAGATAAGGGGGTTAGGGTGGGACCCTAACAATTTCCAATTGTGTTATAGTTCTAATTTTCATATATCTTTATGTTTTTTAAATTTGCTGCCATGAGATTTTCAAACTGTTTTTCTTTTATCGAAGGAATTATTAATTAGGTGGGTCCCGTATTTGTAATTTTGGGTTGATAACCCTAACTTCAGTTGGATGTTAGACCGGGAATATTATAAAATTTGAAACTAATAATAATTTATTATTATGCAAGATGTGCTTTAATAATTCTTCAAAACATACATTTTGTTATTTATATGATATTATTAATTTTAGTTAGTATTTTAACCATTTATTGTATTTTCACATTTTTAGTCTTTGCCATCTGGCAATGGCAAGGGATTATAGTAATTGAAATGCGATGCTATAGCATTAGTCTAAGGTGCTATGTTACTAATTTGAGCTGAGTATCGCGGGGGTAACCAAAGTTTTTAAATACAATGGTGTTTGCCATGCTCGAGTAACCAAAGTTACTAAATGCATCCTTGTTTTCCATCTTATTTGGCCTCTTCCCTAGGCGGAAGAGGCTGGACCACAGGTTTGTTCTATTTTACCGGGTTTATTATTAATCGCTGTGAACCAGTGGATATTAATGCTAGCATTAGTTTGTAGTTTGAAGTTTGAGCGTTTATTTGCATGTTGGCATTTTAGCTTGAGCATAGTTTGAGCTTGAGCATAGGTTGGCAGGTGTAGATGTGCATGCAGGTGGTGTAGGTGCCACCAGTGCTTGCCGCTGTTGCCACCCGTTTGCCCCTGTTGCCACCTATTACTGCATGGAGCTTCGGTGTTACATCCTGCACAAATGCCAAATATAATAACTTGCCCCCCGGACGCCTCTGTATCGCTTTGTAGTCGAATTTTCTGCAATTTCACCTTGTGCCCTGATTGATTCTGTGTTGCAAATCACAGGCGTGCTCGCCGTGGATCCAAATGCTCCAAATATCACCGTCTCCTGCTATCGATGAGATGCAGACCATCCATGCTTAGCGGCTTCGTTGAGAAGTTTGAAGAGCATCATGCCAGAGCTGCGAATCCAAATAAAAGATTTCTTGGCTCTGGCTTTGTAATCAAATTTTGGGTCCGTCAGAAGCTTCAACACTGTAATCGGATTTTTGGGCCGTCAGAAGCTTCAACCCTGGAAAATCCGTGTGGCATAATAGGAAAATTTCAACGGTTAGTTTTTTTCTAGATCAGTAAAAACATTATTAGGACTTCATTGTGAAGCAGATCCGTGCTCTCCAACTCTAATAAATCCCATGTTGACAATTCATTAACAAACTGGATAGTTCCAGAAATAGAAAATACGCAATTCTACATAAAATTCAAGGAGGGAATGCTAATTGGCTTGAATTGTAATGTCTCGCTAATGTAAAGTCTTACCACATTCAACACCTTTTCCATAAATCACTACTCTTATTTGAAAACTTAGCACTTGCATATGAAAATTTCAGCTGTGGTTTTTCACTAGATCACTAAAGACATCATTAGGACTTTACAGTAAAATAGATCTGTGCTCTCTAACTCTGATAAATCCATGTTGACAATTCATCCACAGATTGGGTAGTTACTGAAATAGGAAAAAGGAAATTCAACATAAAATTCAGGCAAGGAATGCAGCACACACCTTTTTAATTCTGCTTTCTTAACTGTGCCAGAGTAAGAGAAGAACTGCGTAACATCCTGCACAGTTGCTTTGGGAGATAAATTACAGACCTGCACTCTATAATCCTCCATAATGGCGATTGTCAACAAGGGGGCAAATTGCTATGATGCACAATTTTCTTCTTGCGACTGAGATTGTGAGGGATCAACAAATACTGCTCTCATATAAATACTGTCACATTGATTAGCTAGGAAGTTTAAGTAAATTATTTACTGTAAGCTTTTCATTGACAAAGTCCATTGACCATTTCCCAAAATTTATTAAGCATTTTTCATGAAATGTGAACGAGTTTCTGTGAAAACAATTGCAATAGAAGGCTTAGCTTCTGCAGTGGTGTTAGGTGTTGTGATTACTGATAAATATTCGTGGAAATCATAACGTAATAGCGTTTGCATTTTTTTCAGATATTGTCAGTAATCAGTATTGCAATTGAATGCATTCTCAATAGCTTACCAGGCGTGAAATTTGTTACCTACGTATGCATTGCTTGGTATGCCTATACCTTCTTTTCAGATTTCTTTTTCTTTTGGGGCTCGAACCTGCAACAAGTAAAAGTGTAAAATTCAAGCTAAAACCGTTAACGCCCACTGTGGGGCTCGCACCTGCAACAAGTAAAACCTGCAACAAGTAAAAGTGTAAAATTCAGGCTAAAACTGTTAACGCCCACTGTGGGGCTCGAACCTGCAACAAGTAAAATTGTAAAATTCAGGCTAGACTGTTAACACCCACCGTGGGGCTCGAACCTCCAAGTGAAATTGTAAAATTCAGGCTAAAACTGTTAACGCCCACTATGGGGCTCGAACCTTAAATTTGGTGACATGAAAGCGAGCATGCAAGCCACATGTTATGGCTCTACCTCTTGCCTAACATCCTTTCCAATGGAGAGTCGACCATAAAATATTTGCATGTAAAATATACGAAACGTGGCTACGTTCCCATTCAACCGATAAATGTCGTTGCAGTGTTACTTGGGTACTTGCATTTTTCGGAAATATAAAGAACGTGGTTACGTTTGAATTCAACGTAGCCAACTAAGCTAATTACTAAGAACCCACTAAAGGACTAACACGAAGCCAACTAACAAGAACTACATGAGCTAACTAACTACACTAGTTAATTGGTAAGAATTAACGATGCTAAAGGCCCACTATGCCAACTACACTAACTATGCCAACTAAGAAGAGCCCAATGAGCTGAGGTCCCACTAGAGGTCCCATTCTTTTAGAGCTAAACAAATAACTATTTATATTCACATTTCAAAAATAAACAAATACGTGAAACAACTGAAAAAACTTACATGCTGACATATTAAAAGTATTATAATTACCTGCCAAGCATCATAGTGGTGACTTGTGGGTTTGCTCCTGGTCTGAATGTTGAGCCGTCAACAACCCTCAAACTTTCAATTCCTTTTACCTGATATCTCTCGTTAATCACAGAGCCGACATGACATCCTCCATGGAAATGCCAAATTGTGCTGGCCTGATCACGACAGAACTGAGCAATGGCTACATAGTCCCTCCTGTTATTTGGCAACCCCTGCCCAATGAAGTGAAACTCATGCGAGGAACTATTAGCTGTTGCGTATGTAAATCTCTGCATGGACCGTGTCTTGAGGAGATTTTTAACCATCCTCACGCCATGGACGCATTTTTTTAGGTCCACAGGGTGTTTATAATAGTTGTATCGAACAACCGGATTGTCTCGAGGATCCGTGGTGCGAAGCCAAAGCTCTCCTCTCGACAATGGAGACCCCAGCTGCTCAAATATGTTTCCTCTGCCTTCTGCAGCGTTGGCAGATTCGAGGTAAACTGCAGTGTTTTTTAGAGTAGCCTGAACCTGTATGGAGGAGAAATTAAGGGGTACAGGGGATTGCAAGGTTACGGTTACATGGGGGTGGTCTTGAATTCATTGGCCTGCTGAAGATAAAGTTAGGACTCAAGGAATATTGAATTTTTGGAGATGTTCAGATGGGTTGATTCCGCTCATGAGGAGCTGCTGGGGACTATCTATGGCTCTTGCAGAGAGGGTTATCTCACTGGAACGCGATGATTCTTTGAGCAAAGCTTCATAAGAATTACCATGGGCGTGGGTCAATTCTACTTCGCGGGCCTTCGGAGATGAGCCACCTTTATTTCCTGCAAGTTTTCATGACCAAAACACTGAATCTACCTTTGCAAGTCAGGATATAGTACTGTTCCTTGTGGAGCTATCTAGCTCAACGCAGGGACTTACTGCCACGCAACGTCTCTTGTTTAATTTTTAAAAATGAGTTATATAATTGTTAATTTTAAAATTTAAAATCAACATAGTTGTAATTTTCATATATCTTTATGTTTTTTAAATTTGTTGCCATCAGTTTTTCAAATTGTTTTTCTTTTATCGAAGGAATTATTAATTAGGTGGGTCCCGTATTTGTAATTTGGGGTTGATAACCCTAACTTTAGTTGGATGTTAGACCGGGAATATTATAAAATTTGAAACTAATAATAATTTATTATTATGCAATATGTGCTTTAATAATTCTTCAAAACATACATTTTGTTATTTATTTGATATTATTAATTTTAGTTAGTATTTTAACCATTTATTGTATTTTCACATTTTTTGATTTTTAAAAATGAATTATACAATGGTTAATTTGAAATAAAATCAACATATTTACTCTAAATTCACATTTTTAATATGTGAAATGTGCGAAAGGTGGGAGATCGCAATTTTTTATTTATTTATTTTAAAAGTTGTCTTTTTTTAAGAATAATTTTTATATTTTTGACAAATTTTATATAAAAACAATTTTATATGATAACTTTAACAATTAGAAGTACTTTTTGATGTTATAAAATTTTAAGAACATATGTTTGGGAAATTCTCTATTAATATTAATATCCACACAAATTAAAATATATATGAACAAACTTTATTAAATCCTTTCAATCTTATAGTTTAGAAAGATGCTTAAAGTGTTTAGAATATTTTTATTTTTCAAAGAAAAAGACATATACGACACCAAAGCTAACATTTTGGATATAACGATAGTATTAGGATTAAAAAATGGAAATCATAAATATTTTAAATACTACCATAGCATTGGGATAAAATTTTGGTAACTATGAAGTGTTAAAAGAACACTATTTATATATATACAATATATATATTAAATGATAATATTATGTATATAAAATACATTATTTTATAAATCTCTTTTAAATTTGATCAGGAAAAAGGAAAAGAACTTTATAGTATAAAAAACTTTCAAAAATTTTGGTCTCATTACCAGTATCCACTCATGTATGGTAAAAATCCATCAAATCTATATGCATTGAATTTAAGCAATAATTTTTTTTAATTTACCTTAGAATAATTGACCTCCAAATTCATACCTCTTTTAATTGAACAATATATTGACCTCGCATAACTTCCTTATAATTAGTTACATCCCTTTGAAGACCTATATTTAAAGGAGAATTTAACGGGAACAAACCGCCTCTAATTTAAGCAATGAAAATAGGAGATGCCTTGGATTGAGTTACATCATTTTAAGAACTTATAATAGAACACCATGATGTTATCCTGAACCAAGAACTCCCCCACTTAATTGTAATGCTAAAACAAAGGGTAGAAGCCTAATGTTATCATAAGTTAGTGTAATTAGGTCCTCTAGTGTTTTCCCTCATAAACTAGCTATTGTGATGTCATAAGGAATGGAGATCCCCAACTTGACTTAGTGTTTGTATATGTGGGAAACAATGAAGTCCAAAATATTTACTAGAAGGTAATGAATTTTCTATTAGAATTCTAGCACATATTTGATAATTTTATATACAACACTGATTTAAATTAGAATGTATGAGATAACTAATAAAAATTCCACAAATGATTGGGTCTTACTAAAGAAAATTCCACACTCCAAAAGAGACTTTCTTTTGAGCATATATTAACTCATTACTAAAATCACAATGTATTTTACAAGGGATAAAATTACCCAAAATTATAACTCAAATCCCTCAAATCAACTATTCCACTATGAATCTCTATTAAAAAAAATAGTTTACAATAAAAATAATTTCCAAAATAATAATTCAAATCCCTCAAACCAATTATTCAATTAATTTATTGATAACTACATTTTTAATATAAAAATAAAATTTATTTCTAACAACAACAACACTTTACTATGAAAACCTTTAAATTATAAGAACACATTCAAAATGAAAGAATAAGGACAAAATATCATTATAAAAATGTCCATATATTTTTGCCTAAAACTTTATACCTCTCAATAATCCTCCCTCCCGCAAAAGCATATCCTTTATCTCTAAAGGTATCCCTCGCCTCTAAATTTATTTAATGATTATATATATATATGTGTGTGTGTGTGTGTGTGTGTGTTAGGATATTCTGACACATAGGAAATAGTTAAGTATAATTTGGTCTAGTGTAGAGTTAGGTAAAGTGTGTTTATTTACTTTGTACTTTTGTAACTTACAATCCGACAGTCACAATATATAGTGATCTGATGGTTCATTCTCTCCTCGGTATTACTGACACTTGATTTGTGGCTTAACACCCGATTGGTCCATGATCTATATTTAAAGAGCATGGATGGTAATTTGTAGGGTAACCGTTCATGAGAGGAGCTTACACAAATTTTCATTCTTTTATTAATAAATTGCTTGAAGTGGCCACGTTGGCTCTAGTCGTGGACTGTTTCCCTCTTTGAGGGTTTTAACCACGTCAACAATACTGGTGTATTGATCTGTGATGTGTTTGTGAGCGGTGTCCTTTGGTGTTCTGTCTGAGAAACTTACCTTGTAAATTCCTACATGGTACCAAAGCTATTTGAGGGTTGCATCCTTCAGTGATCCAAATCTGAAGCCAGTAGAACTGCATCCGACTGTCGTTTCCTAGATCTACTATTTCTTACTAATTTCGGGCCGATAGGACTACTTTGTTGTGTCAGGGGCATTTGTTCCAGTGAGGAACCCCTTTAATTTCATGTGAAAAGGTTTCTGGTAGCCCTAGCTACGTCAATTTTAAGATCTGGAGGTATACAATGTTTATTTGCAGTTTCTAGTTTATTTTCTCTTTGTTTATTTCGGTTTATTTATCTCTTTGTTTTTTATTACCGAATCTACACCTTTCAGTTTTGCATATGCTCTTTGCCTCGTGACTCTTTGTGATCTAGGAAAGTCAGAAACATAAATGAATTTTTTTTTCTCATGCATATCCTCTTTCCTGCCGCACCTTAGTGTGATCTCGGAAAGTTAGAAATGTTGAGGAAAATTGTTAGTTTTCGGGTAAAGCTAATATCAAACCATAAGGTTTGCTTTTTTTTTTTGTATGTCCATTTTGAGTTTTGTGGTTTTTGTTTTGAGGCAGAAAAGAGCTTTCTCAAGTAAGCATGCACCCCAAAGCTTCGGTGACTAAAAAAAAAAAACC
>APFE030155001.1:8308-29617 GCA_000404065.3 Pinus taeda | reverse complement strand
AGTGAAATTGAGGGGGACTGAATTTAACAGGGTTGGTGCACAGTCAAGGATAACAATGCTGGGCTTTTGGGAAGGCCTTTCTGTGGGACAGACATCCCTTGACAGTTTGGGAGTAATGCAGAAAGTCCACGATTGCGTGAACAGGGCAGGGTTTTCAGCAGAAATTGCAGTCTAAATTAGGTCTCCGCCGCTGTGTTTTAACTTTAAACAGTCGAATAAGGGTAGGATACAGTTGGTTTATTGGTGGAAATTCAATCTTATGGCCTTTTGTGGCGGATTTTACAAGAATTTTAAGAAAAAACCAGTTCGCAGGAGGACGAAGACTCAAATACCTGTTAAACAATGGCCTGGACTGAAGAAATAGCTGGGTTAGCGCACCGGATCCTTTGAAAATGGTCGCGGGCTGGCTGGTTGAACGATCGTCATGAATTACATGCAGACAGAGGAGCAGTGTTTTTCTGAAAAATATGACAAAATTGCGAAAAAACGGCGAAAATATGGCTTTTTAGCTTTATTGGCACGCTTTTTGGATGACATCAGCATGACGTCATCATGGGGGACCAGGTTGGATGACGTCAGCATGACGTCATCGTGTGACGTGGCGGTCAACGACCGGTCCACTGGGGCGATGAGGTAGCGGCCACGTGGGCAAATGAGGGACGAGGTGAGCGGATGTGGCAGTGACGTGCACGGCAGCGGGACGAGGACGTGGGCAAGACAGGTGTCACCATATCGTGGCCCTTCCTGTATGGTGAAGAAACTGTCAGATGTTGCTCCGATGGGATTTGGGCGCGACAACTGTCCCCGCGTGACGTAAGCGTCTGACAGATATCGGAAGGTATCTGTCAAACGTGTAGGGTGCTCCGATATTGACGAGGACCGTCGATCTGGAGGCGCGCGATCCAACGGCTGTCGGGCGATCAACTTGCACGAGCCCTTAACGCCTGCCTTCATTAACCTTCGGACGTCGGGATTGCCCGAAAACACTGTGTGCCGTCGATCTGGGACAGGCGCCATCTGACGGTCATCGGACGGGTGATTTGCACGGAAGATAGCGGTCAACAGGCGGGTTTAAAAAATAATATTTTTCGGCCATTTGCGACCGGCGGGCCCCTCCATGTGCCAAAACATTTTCGGTGGTTTTTTATTGATTTTCTTTATAAAAATGATTTAATCCACCAACCTTAGGAAAACATGAAATCTCGGGTTTTATGCAAGGTTTGGGTATAAATTTTTGTGGAGGCAGAAACTATAGGGAAAGGGGTCCAAATGGGTTTTATACAATGTGAAAGGGTAAACTGGCTCCCGACCTTAGGGTAAAGCGGGAGAAGGATATTTCCATAGTTTTTCCGCCCTTAGGTGGTCTTTAGAGGTTTTAAAAGGTTTTTCAAGGGTTTTTAAGGGCAGAACTGGAGCAATTGGGTAGGGAAACCGGTTGAGATGGAGCAAAGGTTGAACATGGGTTCTTGACATTAACCAGATGTTAATTCAATTCCCAGGGAGTAAACATTATGGCTATAGTGCCAAGGAGGGGATATTTATACATTGTGGGGTTTATACACCATGGTGTTTATAATAATAGGGATAATGGAGTATAGGGAGCTAAGTAGTAGAGTTAGTTGTTAACATTGAGGGAACATATGAATGAGGGCTAGTTCAACCAAGTTTTCTTTGAAAATAGCTTGAAATCGGGAGTAGATCAAAATGAAAAGATTTTTGCACAAGAAATGTGGCTTTTTAAAGCCATAAGAATATGACAAAGATATGAATTTCTGTGCTCTGTGCAGCTTGGAAAAGGGTGTTAGTAATGAGTGATCTACAGATGAAAACAGGGAGTTAGTCATGCTCCGGTGTGTTGCTCTTCCTGTAGATGTTTCAGCAACTTTGGTCTTGAAAGAGGCACCACTTCTGCAACCCCATCTACCTACCCAACTAGTTCTCCTAACATTTTTTGTTCCTTCTTGAAGGGTGCACTTGGACTTGCAAACCCTTTGAATGCCTTTTTCTTTTCATTGGCTTTTGCTTTCATTTCCTATCTAATACAACCCTTATTCCTTTCAAGGTCCCAGATTAAGCAGTTGGGAACCTTAGCTTCTCTACCTAGCTACTGATCTGCCGAGATTAAACAATTTGGACAGATTTCATTCTCTACTCTACAACATGGAAATTGAAAACATGGCATGATCCAGATTAGACTGTTGGACCATCCATCAAAATTGAGTTCTTATCAAAATTGAGACAGACATTGTCTTCTTAGGGAAATATGGGATCTTTGCATTATCAAAGCAGAGCATATTTGGACCTTTGATATCCAATCATGAAATATGAAACCTATTGGTATAGGTATCCAACAGATTCCTCATCACAGAGATCCGGAGGCTGGAATATTCTATCTTGTAGAGAAGTGTTGTTGGTTTTCTGGTGTAACTTCATAGCATTGGGTGATCTAAGCTTTACTTGAGGTGAAGAAGGGCTTTCTTGGCTGAGGATGATGTTGGGTCAGAACATATGGTTGTAATCCTCTTGCTATTCTTGATCTTAATAAAGCTATTCAAGTTTTCCTCCACATTCTTGTATGTTTCATTATATATGCATTTGTATGGTTAACACATATCTGGTCCCGTGTTATTTATGAATATAGATCTCTGCTCTTCGATAGTAGTATGTTACTTTGATTCTGTAGGTGCTCTTTGAAGCTGGGAAGATGAAGAAGAAGCGACAAAGGTCTATCAGGAAGGAGAGGAATCAAACAAGGAAACCAAGCGCAAGACTAAGGTTGGTCTCCTTTGTTCCACTCTTATCTATTTTCATAAAGGAAAGCGAAAATAGACTTTACTTGTTTGTTTCTAAGATAGCTACTAGTCTTAGTGGGAATAGTAGCATCCGAGTGGACACTATTCCTGGTAACACAACCCTCTGTCTTCAGGAGTCCATAAGTATATGTGGTCATCGTCAACTACTTCACCAAATGGGTAGAGGCCATGCCCACATATAATAACACCTCCAACACTGCTACACAATTTTTTTTTAACCATGTCATAACATGGTTTGATGTTCCCAAGGAGTTGGTCTCAAATCATGGCAAACACTTATAGAACAAGATATTTCAGGAGTTATCCCAACACCTTGGTTTCACTAATGAGTTCGCTTCTTCGTACTACCCTCAATCTAATAATCAGGTAGAATTTTCTAACAAAATCCTTAAAATGATGTTACGACATATGGTGAAAAACAATAAAACCAATTGGCACCACAGGGTGTTTTCAGCCTTATGAGCATTCTACATTGTAGTCAAATCATCCATGGGATTCACAATATTCCATTTAGTCTACTGGGTTGAAGTTTTTCTTTCCATCGAGTGTGAGATCCCTACCTTACACTTGGCCATTGAACTTCTCCATGAAACCACACCTCTAGAGCAAAGGTTGGTACAACTAGAACACATTGACAAAATTTGGTAAGAGTTCCTTCAGCATAATGAAGCACACAAAAGATGCACCAAAAAATGACCTAACCATTTCTAGCTAGGCGAATTGAAGCACACCATGTAGGATTAATTTTACCACAGTAAAATCACTTTCACCATGGGAAATAATTTAGTAAAATTAAAAAACCCCATGATAATAATTAAATAAATCAATCTTTATTTAATTTTATCAAGGAGTAATTATTAAATGATTGCTTGATAATTATTCCTCGTCACATTTGACTAAATCACCTAGGAATAATTAAATAAATCACTATTTATTTATTATTCCTTAATTCTATTATTGGAATAATTTTTAAATCACCATTTAATAATTATTTCAATTTCACACCATTTTTAATCTGCATGAAATAATTAATAAATAATTTTATTTTTTAATTATTTCTAATTAATAAATATATTTGACCATTTCGAATATCCTTTCCCTCTCCAAAAAATATAATAAAGTGTTTCTAACGGTTAGATCTTGATTTGGTGAATATTATTTTATTATTTTCCATTTTTGAGATCAACCCAATATTTTGTTATAAATAAGAGGGTTTTCCATTCATTCTTCACCATGATCATTATCATCGTCACCATTATCGTCTTCTTGCATTTAAGCTACCACTTGATCTGTACACATTGTTTTTGGTTTTTCACATATTGAGAGAGAGAATTGATTACTGAAGCATCAAGGACATCAAAGAACCCATCCCACAGAGGGAGATATGCAGACCCTTTTTGTAGATACCCTTTACCAGGTGTTATCAATAGAGATTATTATTCAATTAAAAGTCTTTTCATATTGGGTTATTACATTGGATATATATTGTTGTTTGTTGTTTTGGATCACATATGTCTTTTTGTGACAATTTTTTGTCGTTTTATTATTACAGATTTGAAGCATAAGAAGACACTAATTGTTTGATCAGAATGGAAAATGGCATCGACCCATGGTATTCATCCACCCATGGTATTGTCAATGGCTTACATCCATGGTATTTATCCACCCATTGTATTGTAAGTGGCATCCACCAATGGTATTCATTCACGCATGGCATTTTCCCATGGTGTTCTGATATCCACCCATGGTATTCATTCACCGATGGAATTTACATGTGGTATTGTAACTGAAAAAGGTTATAAGTAAGAAGTCGCATTCTATCGTTTTACAAAATGCGACTTGTTACTTATATCCTTTTTCGATTACAATACCATAGGTAAATTCCATGGGTGAATGAATACCATGGGTGGATGTCATAGTACCATCGACAAATATCATGGGCGGATGCCACTTACAATACCATGGGTAAATTCCATGGGTGGATAAATCACATGGGTGCATGAATACCATGGGTTGATGCCATTTTCCAATTGGATCATTGTTGTTAGGGTCACTTGTCACTAGTGACTTAAAGTGAGATGTTTTTGGTACACCTTCCAAGAAATTTCATACTAATATCCTCTTTCATTTGCACTGTCAACCTTCAATCATTCACCGAAGGGGAATTAGTCCGACGCTACGATATTACCCAAGAAGCCTTAGGACTGGGAAGTCAATGGAGCATGCATCTTAGTAGAGATAGATGGGACTTGTCTCAAAAATCCCATCAATGGGCTCTACCTCAAAAATTCTACCCCTAGTGTTTTGGAGAATTTGGTATCTAAGGATAAATACTAATTCCCTAGATAAGTAGCCATATCTAGGACAAAATTTTAAAGCACTTTAGCCTTTTCCTATAAGTAATAGATAAGACAAAGAAGATGAGAAGTTCTACTTGTAGTTCCTCTTTCCTCTTGTCTCCTTTGTATTGATCATGTCGCTCCTTCTCATACTTAACATGCTTGAGAAGTACCTATAAACACAAATATAAGACAAAGAACTGATCAAAGCAAAAGATATATTAAATACAAGTAAATGGAATCAAATACATTCACACATATAAAAATCACATATCAATACAAACATATGGGAAAAAGGTTCAAATAATTTATTAAATAATAGAGGAATTATAACCATCATATCTGATTCGAAGTCACTCCTCTAGCTTGGATCCCATCCACATCACATCAAAAGCATGATAAACGTGTAGCATAACAATACTTGTCTCAAAGCTGATGAGCCTTAGAAATGGGTAATTATATGGGCTCATTTTGCCTCTTATTTTGACTTAATCCACCATTATTATTATTTTATTGCATGTTTTTGAATATATTTATGCTAATAGAGTGAATTGGGTTAGTCATTTTGCCATGTAGTCTAATATGTGCCTTATGCAGATTTTTTGGTCAATTTTGGACAAATTCAAGGGATTTATAAGCAAATGGTAGCCAAAGCTCAAGGAAAACATGGAAGAGGACTTGTATGGGGGGTGTTTCCTTCATTTATAACCCCTTTTCTCAAATCCTCCATCAGCAACTCAGAGCACAAAGGTCCACATTGATGATTCCAAGGGGCAGTCGAGCAAGTAAAGTAGGACTGTTGTTTATCTCCAGTTCTAGGAAGCCGAGTTCCTCGATTTTAGGGGGGCAATTGGAGAACTCCATTTTTATAAATAAGGAGGCTTAGAGCCTCATTAGTTTAGCCATTTATTAGTATATTTTCACACTTTTGTGCAGCATTGTGTTCAACTCATTTTCGAGTTCTTCTTTTAGAACAATTTATGTAATGTAACTGTTATTTTTGATAATGAAGATGAAATAGTTTTTGAGCCAGCACTGATCTCTTTCAGAGGGCTGAATCTCTTGGGTTAGGGCCCAACCCAAGCTATCTAACACCTCCTACTATGTACTTATCTGTTTTTGCTTCAGTTCATGAGTTAATATCTGTTGCATAGATTCATTTTGCTTAGATTAGGTTGCTTTTGATGGTTATTATAGTTGTTCTTTCTTCAGTTGCTCAATTAGGTTACTACAGTGACAGAATAAAATTAAAAAAGGCCAATAGCAGGTCCTGATCTCCTTTCTCACTTCCTAGGACTATGATTTGAGGTCAAGGCACTACCGCTACCACCAAAAACACAATTTTTCTTTTCCATGCAACTGCTAGTCTGATAACTTAATTTGCAAAGATTGATATTGGTTCAGATTCAATTGCTTGGATCATTTGTTATTATTTTACAATAGATATATCTGCATGCTTTTCTATTCACAGGTTACTGTTCAGTATTTTCTATTTCTAGGTCAGGAATTAGGTTAACGAGTTATATTTTTGTTTTCATAGCTTTTTCCCGCTCAGTTTTGATAAGTAATTGTGCAAATCTCTTGCAGAACATCCCAGCTCACCATACATCCATAGAAAAACCAACACCAGTTCACTTCTCATAGATTTCCTACGTCATACACAACGTTTCACCAATCTGCCCTAATTTCTGCATTTTTCTCCATAAAGCTACTTTCTTGCGATTTGAACAAATCCAACCACCATGTTCGTCCCTGATCTTCCTTGAAAAGTTTTAGACACCTAAACACCTTCATCTAGCCTTCAGTTACCCTTTCCCATCAGTTTTCCACCTTCAAAACTCCAAAAATATCTCTCGACCTCCTCTTGTAGATCTTCTTGTAGATCCTCCTATAGATCCCCTACAACCTCCTATATAATTTCCTGTGAGTGATTTTTCGAGGTCCGATCACTATGGAAGTCTTAAAAAGAGTACTAAGGGCTTCTTAGGACCTCTCCACACCTTCCTCACCCTCTGAAAAAGCCAAATCCATCTTCCCTTGCCACCAAACCTCTGCACAATCACAACCAGATAAATCACAAGCATAATAATTTCGCATAAAAGCACTCAAACGCACAAAAAGATATTTTCTTCTCATTTCTTTTTAGAAGTAGCTTGAATAAATACAATTTCCCTTTTTAGTATTTAATGGCACTCATTTCATCAGTTTTCATCTCTTTTATTGCAAAAGTAGGGTTAATAGGTAAATTAGGGTTTGCTAGGGTTTGCGTTATATTTTAGTTTCCCTTCTCTTTCTGTAAATAGAATAGCACCTGTAGAGTTAGTTTTCTTTCATCACAGTTAAAAGATTCTTCTGAGAACTCATAGAAGTTGGCTTAAGCTCCTAGCGAACTTGCGCCAGTTGACCAAGTGATGGCCCGCAGTAAGAGCTAGTACTTGTGCATACAACACCATCGCTTCCAAGTTTGTTACAAACTACTAGGGATAAAAGGAAGGAAGGAAGCCCCAATAGTTGCAGCATTATTGCTGCAATACTGGAGCTCACTATTCTTTTTGGCACCATTTCTGAGGAAGCATCAGAGTATTTCGTGATTATTTCTTTTCTTCTATTTTCTACTACAACATTCTACTAAGTAGTTTATTTCAACAAAAGTAGAGTAGTTGTTTCATTTCAATTCTGCAATTTCAATTCTGCAAAAGTAGATTAGGAATTTCCCACTTTCATTTCAATTCTGCATTTCATTCCAACAAAGTAGATTAGTCATTTCCTGCTTTCATTTCAATTTTGCAATTTCCATTTCAACAAAGTAGATTAGACCTTTCCTGCTTTCATTTCAATTTTGTGATTTCCATTCCAACAAAGTAGATTAGTTATTTCCTTACTTTCATTTCAATTCTACAATTTCATTTCAGCAAGTTCATTTCAGTAGTTGCAATTTGTTGTTCAATCCATTTCATTTTTGCAAGTACAAGGAGAAAAAAACAAAAATCACCCAAAAAGATATTTCCTTTCATGCCTCATAGGAACAGAGAAAATTCAGAAAAATTCCTACCCAACATCCCCACCACATCACTAAGTCACCCTTCTCTCTTCTTTGGTGGCAGTTATCCGAAAGAACCTATAGGTTAACCACCAGAGATATACGAAGATCCTATAGCAGAAGAAGAGCAAGAAACCATTCCTCTTGAGACCATGGCAAAAAACAGAAACATTAGAGGAAATGTGGAAAGAATAGAGGGTACCTTTCCTATCCAAGAGACTAATGGGGACACTAAAATGAAAAACATAAGTCCTTTAGCCTTACCCCACTTCCATGGATTGACTACCGAAGATCCTGATACCGTCTTGTCTGAATTTGATGTTCTCTGTCGAACCTATGACTATGTAGAAGATGAGTAGAAGTTGAAATTGTTTCCTTCTACCCTCAAGGATGCATCATTACACTGGTTCATGAGGTTACCTAGAAACAGCATCACAACTTGGGCTTAGATGCAACAAGCCTTTAACAACAAATATCGAGACTACTGTAGATCAAAGGATACTAAGGAAGAAATATTTTGAATGACCATGGGAAGTGATGAATCCTTAGAAGACTATGAAGAGAGGTTTCAGCTCAGTTATAAAAGGGTCAGGTGCACACTTGACCCCGAATCTTTGAAGTTGGTCCTACTCAGAGGAGTCCCTGAAGACCTTCTAGAGACTCTCAATTTTCTGGCTAGGGGAGACATCTACCAACTACCTTATGATGACATAAAGAATATGTTTAGAAACCATTCTAAGGCAACTAGAAAGAGAGGTAGGGGATGTCAACTTTAGCCAGTACATCCTCATCTAGTTCATCTCTTAGAAGTGAATTTGAGAATCGGCTGGAAGATTTCAAGAGAAAGATGAGGTAGACTCTTGCCATGGAAATGGATACCTTGCATATCAAAAGGAGACAAGAGGAAGCCGAGAGGGCTTTGCCCATCTTTTTTCCTAGGTGCACTAGAAGGCATCCTAGGAATGAATGTCCATTGAACTCTATAGAAGTGTGTTCAGCCTGTGAAGAATACCATTCTATGAATTAGTGCCCTTCCTTGCCTGACTTAAAGCTACACATCAGAGGGTCGAATGAGCCATTGAGCCACTCTATTTCATGAACCAAAGGAGGCCACATGGGCCCAGACCTTACCAACAGGGAATGCAAGGGACATCCTAGCCCTATTACCACCCCAACTAAGCCACTTCCATTCCTTCTTAGGGCCCCCCTGCTCATCCTTCCTGGTCCACACCCCCTCCTTGGTCATATCCATCTCAATACCATGCTCAACCAGTTGCTCATTCATTTCTCTCTTATGTTCAGCCACAACCTTAGTGGAATGCACCTCATCAGGGGTGGACGCCCTAGTACAACTCTCCTCCCACTCCTTTTCTTCCACCACCTGCTCAACCACAACAATTGCCTCTTGCTCCACCAAAGCAACCTCAAATAACTTCTCAACCGAACCCGAACTCGAATAACAGACAAGCCCAGTAGGTATATAGTGGAGAAACATCATGCTCGACCTATGCTGTGGAGATTTAGGAGATTAACCTATGATCTAGGAAGGTTCTCCTAGATAAACAACCTCCCCCTAAGTAGGATGAGGAAGAAAAGAAGGAAAGTGAACCAAAGGCCATTCCACCCTTTCCTGAGAGATTAACTGGAACCACACAACCGACCCCAGAAGAAACTGAACTTCTAGGAGAATTTAAATAGCTATCTGTAAAGATATCATTTCTCCAAGCCATAAAGGATGTGACTATATACAACAAGATGATCAAGTAGAAGTGCTTCAGTCACCCAAGCAGGTGCAGGAGACATGATCCAGCTATCAATGTCATAGGACAACTGTCCAACCTGATGTTGGGGCAGGTGATCTATACGAAATATCTAGACCTTGGAAGTCCTGTAGTTGATGTCCACATCAATGGCACCATAATCCTGCATACCCTGATTGATCTAGGGGCTGCCATTAATGTGATGACCAAGGACACTATGCTCAAGCTCAACTTTTAGGGCTCCCTGCGAAAGACCACAACAATACTACAGTTAGCAGACTGCTCCACTGTGACCCCTAAGGGGATTGTGGAAGATGTAATGGTCTCGATCGATTCTTAGGAGTATCCTGTTGATTTCCTGGTTCTCCAACCAAAAGCAAAGCTCACTGGGTATCCTCTCATCCTGGGAAGACCTTTGTTGGCTACTGTAGATGCCTACATTAGTTGTCGAGATGGGAACATGACAATCAAGAATGGGCATATGTCCAAGCAGCTAGTCCTATATCCTCCTACCCAACCTTTGTTAGACCATGATTTACCTCTCTGGTTGGAGGAGGAAGACGTATGAAGTCTATTCAACACCACTGTGTGGAGTAGAAGCTACCATGGGGGGCCCACAAACCGAGGATGATATTATTGAAAACTTGATTCATAGTCCACCGCCTAATGTGTTGCCATTAGAAGAGCTGGTGGAAGAAACCCTTGCCAATCCTTTAGTTTATCTCTATGTGGTTGATCCGACCTCTCTCCGAGTTAAGAATGTAAAATTCAGCCCAGAAAGATCCTAGAAGATCAGCTCATCCCTATCCACCTCTCAGGAGAAGGAACTGTGTATCTTATTGAAAAACCACTTGGATTCTTTTGCGTGGAGCTATAAGGAGATGAAAGGAGTGCACCCTTCAGTCTGCACTCATCACATTTACATTAAGGAAGATTGTGGTAGCCTCAAAGGAGAATGAATCCAAGCCTTAAAGACATTGTCAAAGAAGAACTGCAAAATCTGCTGGATGCAGGATTCATCTACCCTATCTTTGACAACAAATGGGTCTCTCCTTTGGTGCTAGTGCCAAAGAAAAATGAGAAGTGCAGAATCTGTGTCAATTATTGAGAACTAAACAAGGCCAACAAGAAGGACCATTTTCCTTTGCCTTTCATAGATCAAGTGTTAGATGGCTTGGCATGGAAGAAGTTCTTCTCCTTCCTAGATGGGTTTAGCGGGTACAGCCAGATCCAAATTAGCTTGGAAGACCAAGATAAGACCACTTTCACTTGTCCTTGGGGTACTTTTGCATACCGGGTCCTTCCTTTTGGGTTGTGCAATGCTTCTGCCACTTGCCAAAGAGCAGTACTGAGTATATTTGTTGAACTGATTCATGATTCAGTGGAAATCTATATGGATGACTTTACCGCTTATGGTTCTAACTTCCAGGAAGCCTTGACTAACCTGGGAAAAGTTTTATACAACTGCATTGAAATGAACCTGTCCCTCAGTCCTGAAAAATGTGAATTCTTGATGACTGAAGGGACTATGCGAGGTCATACAATTTCTCAGCAAGGATTATAGGTGGATCCCAATAAAATTGCCATCATCCAAAGGGTCCCACCTCCTCAAAAGGTAAGAGATGTTCGGAATTTCCTAGGCTTAGCAGGGTGTTATAGAAGATTCATTAAGAATTTCAATAAGCTAGCCTCTCCATTGTTTGGTATTTTGGGGAAAGATGCTGAGTTCATATGGACTGACAACTGTGAAGAGGCTCTGGATACCTTGAAAAGTAAACTATTGACTCCCCCGATTTTGAGAGGTCCAAACTGAGCCCTACCTTTCCACATTCATATAGATGCATCAAACAAAGTGATAGGAGCATCCTTAGGGAAAATTTATGATAAGATGCCTTATGCCATATATTTTGTAAGTAAAAACTTGTCCAAGGTGGAATTAAACTACATTGGAACCGAAAGGAGCTCCTAGTTGTAGTCCATTCCCTAAATAAGTTCAGACACTACATCATCGGCTATCAAATATTCATACACACTGATCATGCTGAAATTAGGTATTTAATGAAAAAATCAGATGTAAATGCTCATATTATTAGATGGTTACTTTTATTGCAACAATTTGATTTAACCATTTTTGATAAGCTAGGTAAGGAAAATGTTGTTGCTAATTTTCTATCTAGACTAGATCTACCTGTAGGTGAAGAAGGAATGGTGGATGATCAAATGCCAGATGAACTCCTATTTTCTATCTCAATACTTTTTCCATGGTTTGTTGATATAGCAAATTACTTGGTTTCAACACAGTTTCTGCCACACCTGTCCTCAAAAGAGAAGAGCAATATTGTGAGGAAAAGTGCCCCATTCACCTGGATTGGGGGCAATCTCTTCAAACTTTACCCAGATCAGATTTTGAGGCGATGTATCAGGGAGGAGGAATTTTTTGACATTCTCCTAACCTGTCATGATGGGCCCTATGGGGGCCATTTTGCAGCAAAGAGGACTACCTTTAAAATTCTGCAAGCAGGTTACTATTGGCCCACTCTTTATCAAGATGTGAGGCGATATATGAACCAATGTGACTGATGTTAATGGATGGAGAAACCTACTCCAAGGGATGAGATGCCCCTACAACCTCAAGTGACTTTCAAGCCATTTGAGAAGTGGGGCATGAATTTTGTGGGTCCTGTCAACCCTCCTTCAAAACAGAAATATGACATCATTGTGTGCACTGATTATCTGACAAAATGGGTAGAAACAAAGGCGATCAAGGTAACAATAGAAGAAAAAGTAGCTGAATTTTTTAGAGAGAATATCTTCTACAAGTTTGGATATCCAAGAGAATTAGTCACAGATCAAGGGAGTCAGTTTACATCCAATCTAATTGAAGACCTGCTCACACATCACAAAATTAAGCACAGAACTTCCACCCCTTATCATCCACAAGCAAATGGACAGGTGGAAGTCACTAACAGAGCTTTGGAAGGAATTTTGACCAAGGTAGTGAGTAGTAGTAGAAAAGATTGGGTAGATTTATTGGTTGAGGCCACCTGGGCCTATAACACCACTTGGAAAACCACCACAGGGTTCACACCCTATGAGCTAGTCTATGAGAAAAAGGCTTAGTTGTTAATATAATTTGAATATAACACACTAAGGATGGAAACTCAGCTAGACCTAGATCTCAACCATGCACAAAAGGAAAGGTTACTTCAGCTAAATGGATTGGATGAACAAAGATTGCAGGCCCTTCTCCACTCAGAGGTAGTCCAAATTCAAAGGATAATATGGCATGAAAAACACCTAAAAGAAAAAAAATTCTAGGAAGGAGATTGGGCACTGATGTATGATTCAAGATATACAGATTTCAAGGGAAAACTGAGGACAAGATGGCTGGGACCATACACAGTAGAAAAGTGCAATGACAATGGTTCAGTTCTGATCCAGACCATCGATGAAGAATCCATCCCCATGCTCATCAATGGGCATAGGTTGAAGATCTATAGGAAGCCCCTCTCCAAGCAAGAATTCATTGAGAATCTAAGTAAAATAGTGTTGGTAGTGGAGCAGGTCTCTGCCTCCACTCTGCCCACACCCTAAACACAAAAAAAAAAAAAACAAAAATAAAGAGAATAAAAGATCCCTGGGTGAAAACCTCTTGGAGGCACCCAAGGCAGGCAGTGAGGGTCAAAAACCTCCTGTAGGTGCCCAATTGTCTCATAAAAAAAAAGAAAAAGAAAAAAAAGAGAGAGAAAAAATAGAGGAAAAAACAAAAAAACGAACTTCTTTTGAATGCATTGCAGATTGCAGGATGGTCACAGGAGAAAAAAATGATATGGCCAGGCTGAATATACCCCTGATAGATCATTTCTCCATCACCATTATCTTTTCCTAGGCCCTAGTCTCACTTGTTCGCGAAATTAGGCATCCTACAGGAAGCTCTATGCATTCTACAGGAGGCTCCTATAGAAACCACAAAGAGCTCAAAATCAAGTTCAAGAAAGAATCAAAGGGCTAGAAATTTTTCTAGAATACCTATTGACCTCCTTGCCACCATTCATCCCCCCAACTCTCCATTCCATACCTGCACCACTACATTTCCACTCGCTTCTTTCTTCCCTGCACAGAAAACACAGAAATTCTGGTTTTTTGTTTTGAAATGATGAAGAATAAAACAACATCATCCTTGACTTGCTTCTTACCTATTTCATACCAATTGTTTTTCCTTTTCCTTCAAAACCTTCCTCAACTATCTCTTATGTCCCTGCTCAAACCTCAGCCAAAAATTTTAGAGGGAGAAGCAGTTATAGGAAATCCTACAAGATTCCTGTAACAGCTGATCCCCTTTAAAAAATAAGCTCTAAAGGCAAGGTCAATGCAGCCACAGATGTATACAATGCACAAGGAGCCATTCTTGATTAGGATATCACCAGCATGAGGTATCCAAGTCACCAGTTCAGAAGCCACGAGCGCCAACAGCAATAGCAATCTATGAACAGAGTGCCAAAGTCTGAGCATGCAAAGCACGATAGCGACTAATAGGTAAGAGACTAAACTTGTTCCTCTGTTACATGAATATGATTTAGAAACTACATGAACCATTGAGATGGTCATGATTAAATGAAATTGGTGGCCAGCTAATTGGCCACCCTCGTCCAATTCAAACAACATTTAGTGGGTGCAATCGACACGTGTGTTCAGTCAACTCGGGAAGAAAAACTCAAAACAGGTAGTGGTGGTGGCATATAATAGAAATGATGGAAGTGATTACAGGTAGGCAGCATGAAGTATCATAATGGCACTGGAGTAGGGACCAATGGTCGAGATGAAGATAACGTACCCTTCCTGCCACCTCACCTCATCACCACAAAACACGCCATAAGCTTAAGTATGCTGCAGTCGACACCTTCATCAACTTTGTTTCATTTGCATCGTCGTGCGCTCGACTGCAACAACTTACCTACCACCTTCAGAACCTCGAAACATTCGCTCTCTATCAGTTTCGAAACCCTTCTGCTTATCGGGCTCTACAGGAGCATTATTGCACTCTACAAGAGTAGAAACATAGTCTACAGGAAGGCCAGTGAGCAGCTCTGCAGAGGGAAATTTCAGGATTTTATGCCAAATTCGAGCTCAAAAAAGGTAGGCTTAGAAAACCCACTCTACATGTTATATATCTACGAAAGGTGGTGGGATTTGAAGCAAATTATTGAGTTGAAAAGAAAAAATGAGAAAAAAATTCTACCTATGTTTTTTTTGAAATATATATAGTCTCCCCATTTTACTCTCTGCACTGAAAGTCTATCTCTTTCTCCTCCGTGGTATTCTCCTGTATTAGGAAGTGATGCAACCATAGGAAATTAAGCCTATAAAACAATGAATTTGCATTGGGTGGTCTGTTTACTTTGTGAAAAGGAAAAAATCGTTGTCTGGTATACTCTTTGTTTAAAAAAAAAGAAGATATTGTTCCCTCAAACAGATTGAGAAGTAAATTAAGTTTGAGAATAGGGTTTGAAGGGAAGGAAAATTGCAAATTTCTCTTGTTAAAAAGGAAGAACACGAAAAATTCCCTCTCTAGTTCGAAAAAGAAAAAAACCTCAGCTATTCCTTTGTTTTTGGGTTTGAAAATTTGTTGCATTCCTCCTCACCTAAGAATTTCTAGCAGTCAGTAAACATCATGACAGGGGGTTTTATGAGGAACGAGCCTCTGAATTCGACTAAATTGCATGAACATCCAGAAGTGGTGGCCCTCTTTTCCAGGGCAAATTGGATGCCTTTCTTTGAGAAATTTCATGGGTATGATGAGGAAGTTACAGAAGAATTTTTATTATCTTTAAGACCCCACCCAAAATCCATGCTACAGTCAGTTTTAGGGGTCTAACCATAGAACTTACACTAGAGTTCATCAGTAGAATTACAATTCTTCCACTTGGGCTCCCCTGGAGCAAAGAAGAAAAACCACTAGGATAGGTTGCTAAAAATACTTTTTTCCAGCCTGATGAACATGTTTTGGAGGATAAGAATGGGATTAGAAGGACAAGTATACCTTATCCATGGGGTGAGGTCAGCTATCAGATCATGAAATATATCTCCTATGAAGAAAGATACAATATAGTCTATTGTTATCATTTCAGACTGTTACATGAACTAAGATATGGAATGGACCTACCTGCATTTAGAAAACTCAATCTTCCATATTTTCTCCTCCAATCTTTGATAGAATGTAGCACCAAATTGAATGCAGGGGTACTAGACCAACTAGCTCACCATGGGCTCATTAAATTGCTGGTGGAGGATGCCCTCCACACTTACACAATCCCTATAGCCTGGGATATTTTCAGGAACATGACTAAAGAAGATGACATAAAAACTCTCACTGATGACCTTAGTCCATCTGGAAGTGAAGAGGAGAAACAGAAAGAGGAACCTGAGAAGGAAATCCATGAAGAAGCATAGAATATTCAATTGGAAGAAGAAAAAGAAGAAAAATAGAGAGGAGAGGAGAAACATGACACCACCACAGTTGAACATAAAGCAAAGAAGAAAACAACATCAAAAGTAGAAAAAGGGAAAACCACAGCAGAGAAAAGGAAAAGGACAAGAACTGAAAAGAAGAAGGTTTCCACAGGAAAGGCAAAAACTCAACAAGTAGAGGAGAAAACAACACCAAAGACAATAGAAACAAAATCAGAGACAATAGACATAGGCAAAACAAGAGATGAAGAAGAAGAAAAATAGCAAGAAGAAGTGTCTCATGAGACACTAGCAAGAGAAGCAACAACTGTTGTTATTGGACTTAGTACTCCAGCCAATCAAAAAGGGAAAAGAAAAAGACAACCATCTATGTACTTCAAAGCTCAAAAGAGCACTAGAATCAAGATGGGGAAGCCTCAACCACCTTCAAAGGAACCCATCATCATTGAGGATGCACCTACTATAACAAAGGAGGAATCTCCCTCCATAATTTCCATCACTTGCGAGAGAGGAAGTCCTCAGAACTCTACCTGGAAAGAAAGGATCAAATTAGTGGACTCTAAAGAAATCCTATAGGAAGCACAAGCCTCTCTATAGGAAACACTGGCAAAGCTCAAAGAAATTGAGAAACTTGAAAAGAAGGCAGAAGAACAAACCCAGGAGGGAGATAAGGAAAAATCGATACTAGAGCCTGGACCTCAGCCTATCTTAGGCTCCTACTACAACCTTCTGGAAGGTGGGAAGATCATCCCACAAAAGTTTGCAGTGCCTCTTTTCTTTGAGCTAGAAAAGGAAAGTGTCAGGACCCATATGTGGATGCAGATTTCAAAATCAAAAGGGGTAGAAGATATTGGGCACATGGAAAACAAGTTGAGAGAGATGGGCAAAGAATTGAGCATATTCAGGCATATAGAAAGCATCAGAAGAGCTCAATTGGAGGAGGAATAGAAACAATGGAAAGAAGTGGATAGGAAAGAAGGTTTCCATGATAAAGAGGAAGACATCACATGAGAGGCTTGGGATGTTAGGGAATTTCTCAGATCCATTAAGGATGAAGAGTTAGATTAGTTGCTAAGAGGATGAGCAACCCATTCAATAGGGGGGTGATGATGAGCCCCAGAAATGGGTAATTATATGGGTTCATTCTACCTTTTAGTTCGACTTAATCCACCATTATCATTAGTTTATTACATTTTTTTGAATATATTTATGCTAATAGAGTGAATTGGGTTAGCAATTTTTCCATGTAGTCTAATATGTGCCTTATGCATATTTTTTGGTCAATTTTGGACAAATTCAAGGGATTTATGAGCAAATGGTAGCCAAAACTCAAGGAAAATAGGGAAGAGGACTTGTGGGGGGGGGGGGTTGTCTCATTCATTTATGACCCCTTTCCTCTAATCCTCCATTAGCAACTCAGAGCACAAAGGCCCACACTGATGATTCCAAGGGGAAGTCAAGGAAGTAAAGTAGGGTTGTTGTTTATCTCTAGTTCTAGGAAGACGAGTTCCTTGATTTTAGGAGGACTATTGGAGAACTCCATTTGTATAAATAAGGAGGCTTAGAGCCACAATAGGGTATCCATTTATTAGTAGATCTTCACACTTTTGTGCAGCATTGTGTTCAGCTCATTTTTGAGTTCCTTTTTGAGAACAATTTATGTAATGTAACTACTATTTTTGATAGTGAAGATGAAACAATTTTCGAGCCAGCATTGATCTCTTTCAAAGGGCTGAAGCTCTTGGGTTAGGTCCCAACCCAAGCTACCCAACACCTCCTATTGTGTACTTATATGTTTTTGCTTTAGTTCATGAGTTAGTTTATGTTGCATAGATTCATTTTTCTTTGTTAGATTATGTTGCTTTTTGTTATATACCTAAGGGGGGTAATATGGGGTACCGAGGGAGGTACAGAAGGTAATAATGTAATAATGGGATGGGCCATAGTAATAAATAAGGTGGTTAACCCATGTCATGTAAGGGACCACAAGTAGTTAATAATAATGTAAGGGGCCCATGGTATTAGTTGATGGTATGAGGAAACCATGGTAATGATGCATGGTATTGTATGTATGAGGCATATATAGAGGCTAGAGACTCCACATGGAGAGATATGAAGAGAAGTATTCTTGTATGAACAAGCATATGGCTTGTGGAGTATTCTCCTTCCTTAAGGAGTGAATGTATGGTGTTGCCCAACCATAAGGGTTTGATAATAAAGAATCATTTCATATTATTTCTGGGTTTATTTGCATTGTCTTATATTTTCATATACGATCTATAATATTTTGGGTTAGATCTATAACAAGTGGTATCAGAGCTACAACAAGTGGTATCAGAGCACTTTCTTAGGCACAAAAGTGGAGATTTTTTTTTTACTTTTTGCAGGATTTCAAGGGCGGGGAGTTTGCAGATCTGATCTGTACGTTTTGGTTCAAGGTCTGCAAAATCTGATTGCCGATCTATATTCTTTGTGAAAAAATAGCTGATTTCAAAAAAAACATCGGTCAAATCGGAGTCCGAATGAATGAGATATCGTTGATTTAAAAATCAGTGAGGTTGTAGATAATTTTTCAGGGCAGCGAGTTTGCGGCGCAGATCTAGACATGCTGGTGCAAAATCTACAAGATCTAATTGCAGATCTGGAATCTTTGTTAAAAAAAACCCAATTAAAAAAAAAAATCAGTCGAATTGGAGTCCGGATGAGGGAGGTATCGCTGATTTAAAATCAGCTCTTTTTTCAGAAATTTTGGGTGACGGTGGGAGAGTAGCAGCGCAGATCTGGAATTCCAGTGCCTGGATCAAGATTTCTATCACATGGGTGGATGCAAAATGATTGTTCCATTTCTAAAAATAGGTCATAATAAGGATTCTGAGCAATATTGACGAAACTGTGACAATTTCAAATTTTCACCATTTCTTTTTTTCAAAACCCTTTTTATGGATTCTAGCAAGGTTCTATTATTTACAGGAAAAGATAATGGTCCGACTATTGAAGAATACATAAAAGAATAGAAGTGGTTATGGAACAACCGTTGGAAATGGTGGGTAGTGGCGCAATTTAGAGATGAGGCGGCCACATGGTGGAGATTACTTAACCAAAAGAAGTGTTCCAACCTGCCCAATGAAGAATTCGAAAAATTTCTTTTAGACAGATGGTCTCATGCCAGAAAAAAAGATAAGGAGAAACATGTGGGGCTATTTCCTACTGGTATATCCTTATTACAGGTTCATGGATTGATTCAAAATGAGAAGATCATGGTGTCTATAAATCCGAGTTGCAAGCAAAATCTCATAAATGTCAACTTGGCAAAAAAATTGCAAGTCCCAACAAAACACATTGAAAATACACAAGTGGATTATGAGGATGTTCAAGTGTAGAAGGATTTGAAGATTTCTATGGATAAATATGTGTTGCATGGTGATTTTTATGCTTCAGAGATGGATAATATGGATGTTGTTTTGGGATATCCTTGGATGGAATCCGTGGGTACTATCAATATTAATGTACAAAAGAAATTTCTGAAGCTCTGGTATAAAAAGAATCATTTCTATCTATTCAGATCTTTTTATTCTTAGGTTTATTTATATTTTCATATATTTCTGGGTTAGATCTACAACAAGTGGTATCAGAGCACTTTCTTGGGCACAAAAGTGGAGAAATTTTTTTCATTTTTGCAGGATTTCAAGGGCGGCGGGTTTGCAGATCAGATCTGTATGTTTTGGTTCAAGATCTACAAAATCTGAATGCAGATATGTATTCCTTGTGAAAAAAAAGCCTATTTCAAAAAAAATTCGGTCAAATCGGAGTCCGGATGAAGGAGATATCGCTGATTTAAAAATCAGTGGGGTTGCAGATAATTTTTCAGGGCAGTGAGTTTGCGGCACAGCTCTAAACGTCCTGGTGCAAGATCTACAAAATCTAATTGTAGATCTGGAATCTTTGTGGAAAAATACCCAATTTCAAAAAAAATCAGTCGAATCGGAGTTCGGATGAAGGAGATATCGCTGATTTAAAATCAACAGTTTTTTCAGAAATTTTGGGTGACGGCGGAAGAGTAGCAGCGCAGATTTGAAATTCCAGTGTCTGAATTAGGATTTCTGTCACATGGGCAGATGCAGAATGGTTGTTCCATTTCCAAAAACTGGTTATAATAGAGATATTGAACAATATTGACGAAACTGTGACATTTTCAAATTTTCGCCAAGTAAGTGAATTTTTTCAAACCTTCATGGCTTCTAGCAAGGAATTTTTTACAGGGAATGATAATGGTATGACTATTGAAGAACTCATAAAATGAAAAAAGAGTATATTTGGGACACATTGGAGGGATAAAGTGTGGTTTAGTTTAACAGATGAGGCTGCCAAATGGTGGTGGAAATCACTTGACCACAAGCAGTTGACCAAACTTTGAGATGCAGAATTTGAAAAAGTCCTTTTGGACAAATGGTCTCAGGCTAGAAAAAAGGAGAATGAGACACATAAGGGGTTAATTTCTACGGGTATCTCCTTACTGCAGGTTCATGGATTGATTCAGAAAGAGAAGATCATTGTTTCTATCAATCCTAATGGTAAACATAATTTCATCAATGTTAAATTGGCAAAAAACTTGCAAGTCCCAGCAAAACATATTGAAAATACACAGGTTGATGATAAGGATGTTCAAATTTATAAGGATTTGAAACTTTCTATCGATAAGTATGTGTTTCATGGTGACTTTTATGCTTCAGATATGATTAACATAGATGTTGTTTTGGGATACCCTTGGATGGAATCGGTAGGTACTATCAATATTAATGTACAGAAGAAATTCCTGAAGCTCTGGTATAAAAAGAATAAAATTACATTACAGGATATTTCCACTAATAAACAGATAGAGTCCAAGGAGG
>APFE030154999.1:139296-155224 GCA_000404065.3 Pinus taeda | reverse complement strand
TTAAGATTTTTATTCCTATGCTCAAAAAGCTTGGAGAGAAGCCTCCCGAGTTCACTATAATTTTGGCATTGTAAAAGGCTAGGAAATTTGGAAAAGTAATTGGTCCAACATCTACACATATTTTCTTTTCTTGTTGTTGAAATGTGGCAACAAGAATATTCCAATTTAATTTTTCGTTGAATTAAATTGTGAATTAAAATCGAATTTAGTCTTAACAACTACTTGAAAATAATTAATTAAGCTGTTTTGAGTTAATTAGTTGGAGAAATTCAACTTAGAAGTCTTTCTGAAGTCATGCAATAGTTATCCCTTAAATTAAGGAGATAAGATTGAGTTATGTTTGAGTTGTAATTGGTTAACTCAATTTACTGAGTTAAGTCCAGTTAAATTAGTTCCAAAATGTTTGAGGAACTAATGGGGAGTTAACAGTCAGTTGATGCATGTATGCACTCAACTAGTGTAGTCCAATTAACTAAAGGTTCCCTCATTAGTAACTCATGCATGTCTATTCTGAGAAATACCTAGTTGAGATTAAAGTCAAGGACAATGTACTATGAGCTGCATGTGTTTTCTTATAAAAAAAACTCATGCATATAGCCAAGGCATAATTCCTTGAGTATTGTGTAGTTCTGATAGTGTGTGAGATCAGAATTGTTCCACTTGCTGAAGTGAGAATCATCCCACAGGAACAACGCAAGGAAATAGGATCTTGGAGGGCAGAGAGAAAGGATTAAGAGAAGCCAAGATTTCTTGTGAGCATCTATGAGGATTGTACTAAGATATAGCTACCTGTGAGAGTGAAGGCTTTGTATAATTCATATGTATTTCCACCTTCTATGATAATAAAGATAGTGGGGTCTTTTAGCTGAGGCTTTCCCCAAAGAATTTTCATGTGTATTGTGCATTGATTCTTCTTCTTTTGGTTATATTGTTTAGCTCGATCTTTAAGCTTCCACAAATTGATAATAGAAGTAGGTTATAGTATTCTTCTTTGATTTATATAGCATTATCGTGTTAACCTACCATCATATTTTCTACACTTGCAAGAAACAAACATCACATCTAGTGTAATTAGGGGAACTGTATTAAACGATCATGAACCACATATCCATATACTTATAATTCAAACACTTTGTACATTCACTAGATTCACCTCACACACACCATCACTATTAAACAATTTTCTTTACTAACCATTCCAAGTAGAGTAATTGAAGCTTATATTTTACTTTGAAATATTGCAGACAAACATATGCTCACATAGTATAATTAGGAAAGAAGTGGTCCTCCATCCACACATCCATTCTTCTCTTGCAAGGAATAAACATGACATAATGTAATTAGGGGAATTATATTAAAGAATCATGAACCACATATCCACATACTTGCAATTCAAGCACTTTATATGTACACTATATTCACCTTGCACATGCCATCACTACTGGCCAATATGATTTACTAACCATTACAAGTAGAGTAGCTGCTTATATTTTACTTTGAAATTTTGCACACAAACATATGCTCACATAGTATAATTAGGAAAAAGTTAAGTGAACCACCATCCACACATTATTTATTTTCTTGCAAGGAATAAACATCACATAGTTTAATTACAAGAATTTTAAGGGATCATTACATATCCACGTCAATTCACACTTTGTATGCTCACAATTTTACTTACACACACATTCACCTCACACACTAATATCACTTTAATATTTTATAAAGGTTATCTTCTTTCCACAATATTTGTACCTAATTTATTTGAGCTTATATTTTTTTGCACACCATAAATGAAGGAAAAGTCTTTTTAAAAACAACATTAACCTAAACACACTAAATTCCCCACAGGGGCCACAACATAATTTATAGTTTAGGCTAGGACTATGAATATAGGCAACACATAAGCCATCATGGTTATTTTTCATATTGAAACATCAAAAATTGTCTTTTAAGGAGTTTAAAATTCAGCATCATCTAGTGAAAAATAAAATACATGGAAAGAAACTCGTGAAGGGGGTAAGGCATAGGTGGAAAATTATCATGGACGTTCATGTTGTCTCTCGACATGTGATAGGGATTTTGGGTCCAAAAATGACAATGAGAAGCTAAGATTCATCCATTCTTAGTGGAAGCAAGTAACTTAATGGCCAAATATTAGGGCATATTTCCCTATACGTCGAGGTGCAAAAGCACTTAGACCCGAGGTGATCTTGGTCAGACTAATGGAAGTGTCACTAGACATTTTGAGATGTAGCACTAGTACATTTGGCCACTATAACCCTATCCATACCTTGGTTGGTCTTCTAGATACTAGAAGCATCACCAATGACATTTATGATATGGCCCCAGTACCCTATTGTAAAATATGCACAAGACCCAGTCACTACTTGAGTTGAAGGACGTTACGTCTTTCTAGGAATTTTTCTGATATGCAAAACCTCACAAACCTTTTTTGTTGATTGTTTCATACATTAGAATAAAAGGGAAAATTAACCATATTTTTTTCTCTGTCTCATGTATGTGATTCATTTGGTTTTTCTAAAGAAAATGTATGTGTTCAGGTGTGCGTATAAATTCAATAGTGTCAGGTGTTGTTCATTTATTTCCTTTATTACCGACTGATTTCTTTCTCAGAAAGGGATGCTTGTAACTAGTTACATGTTTCATAGTGATTATATCATATTTACGTGCCTCCTACATAAAATTCAAATTATTGTGAAAATTATCTTACCTTGCATACATGTTGAATGCATCAACCTTTCATTATATTTCGAATCACCCTTTTTGTTGACATAGGGACTAATACTTTTATTAGTGCACTCATATTCATCCCATTTCTTCCTGAGCTTGAAACAGTTTTCTTTTCATGTTTCAACTTATAACCCTTCATCCATTTCAACTTCTTCTATCTAATTTCCAAGTGTCAACTTGTTTTTCAATTAACCTTTCCCTAAGGTTTGTGACTAGAACCATAGGGTTTCCAAATTGATTTTTATTGATTGGGGAAGAGTGCTTTTACCTTTCATCATATTCTAAATCACGCTTCTTATTGACACATGGAATGATAATTTTACTGGTGCACTCCTCTTCGACCCATCCTTCCTTGAGCTTGAAACCCTTTTATTTCCATGTTTCAACTTAACACCCTTGGTGCGTGTCAACTTCTGCGACCTAGCTGTCAAGTCTCAACTTGTTTTTCATTTGAATTTTCCCTAGGGTTTGTGACTAGAAACCTAGGTTTTCCAAATTGAATTTTATTGACCAAGGAGGAATGATTTTACCTTTCACCATATTCTAAAACATTTTGTTGACACATGGAATGATACTTTTACTGGTACGCTCTTATTCAACCCACATTTCCCTGACCTCGAAACAATTTTCTTTTCATGTTTCAACTTAGAACGTTTGGTCCATGTCAACTTCGGCTACCTATCTACCTACTATTAAATCCTATCAAGACCTTCCACCTACAATGATATCTTAAATAAACATGTGTATCTATATCTACTATTCACTTGTCTTATGATGATTATTCACTTGACTTACAAATAAAATTTTTATTCCACTATGCAGGGACGGAAATTGAGCAACCACATGAGGGAGAAGATGTGTCCCATCAAGTTGTTCAACTGGATGATGATCAAGATGTGTCGTATTGACCTGCTCAACCACTAGAGGAACATGTGACCTATCAAGTTGATCAATCCTCACTAAGGGAACAATATGTGCCACATCAAGCTAATCAACCAATGGAAGAAGAAAATGTTCCCTATCAATTGATCAACCATCAGAAAATTGAATTGTTTCCTCTGAAGTTGACATGATAACTGGAAGTTGTAGTGGTTTGGAAAGGGGTAGACAATTTGCAGAAAATTTGGATGCAAGCACAATAGAAAACCTAGGGGAGCCTATCCCTACTTGCACTATTAGAGACCATATCAATAACACCATTCAACAATATTTTGAGACAAATTCAGTTGTTTAACTAGCTCAAATACTACATGGGTTGATCAAACATAAGAAACTAAAACATGCCACAAAAATTTTGGGTGTTAAATATGTCACAATAAAGAAGACTCATGAACGTCATTGAAAATATACAAAAGACATTCACTGTGTTTGGAAAATCAATAAAACTCGATGTTCAAGCTGCTCATAGGGAAATTAAAATTTTTATTGTTGCGCCAAGTACATCAAGACAACAAAAGTTGGAAACAATGTAAAAAATTCTCCATGTGTCGAGAAAAAAATTACACCGTGTACCAAATTCAGAGTTCAAGTAAATGAAAATGATGAATCTGCTTGTTGGGCTCTTATCAACATAAAGCTCTAGCAAGACAATCTTACAACATGAATTAGAGCACTTGTGGTATATTTTTAGGAGATCCATTCCTATGTTATTCCATATAAAAATCATTTCATATGACATCGCATAGCTAAAGGTGAGTATGTGGGACACGCTAAGAACATTGTAGAAAGTGACAAGAGTTGCATTTTTCAATGAATTTCAAGAAAGAAATCACCTTGTGAAGATATTCATAAGAATGTTTTAGAAACTGAAACCATGCTTTATTATGTCTAATGAAATCCGTGACACGTGTTTTTGTTGATGTCATGTGGAATTTCAACTTCATTATGTCACTTTCTAGGAATTTTACAAGAAGATTTTTTACAATGACCCTCCTCCTCCTATAGTGCATGATTTTTTTTCATTAAGACATAAGAGTTTTTTTACAAGAAAATATGTATAGTTCAGAGAAGATGCACTGAATGTGGTGATTTGACATTGTTCCATAGGAACTTTCTTATTGATCCCAACTAGTCTGGGATGTCACATGTCACTGTCACATGGAAGCATTATGAGTATGTCATGGTAATCAACCATCTGCTTCAAATCTAGTTCCTAAGAGGATCAACTATGTTGAGGATGAGATTCTTATTTCACAATTCATGGGCGTGTTTCAAAACCAGATCTTTAAATACATCAAACAATTGCACATGTCTAGTTGGCAAGACTCTAAATTTAATAATTCTTGCAAAGTATTTCAACTAAGCACAATCTTATCAGTGGTGGAACTTGCTGAGAATTATGCACTTCCTCCTCAAACAAAGATCTAGAGTAATTAGTATCACTCAGACCATGTTTCCACATTTGTACATGTTCGGTAGAGACATAGACAATTAAATCTTGATGGAATGAATAACACTGGCGAGTCACATGATGTGATTAAGAAGTATCACTTTTACATCAGTGATGATAATGAGCATGACCCATTGTCTATGTAACATTTCGTTAACCTAATTTATGAATCATTAAAAAAATGACATATCATTAAGGAAGCATTTGATATGGTCAGATGGTTGTGTAGGCTAATTCAAGTCAACAAAGTTTTTATTGGTTCAATCGACTACATAAGAAGAAAAAAATTCAGCATACTTGGAGCTACTTTGAAATAGGACATGGAAAGGGTGATCATGATGGTGAAAGTGATTGTATGAAGAAAGGACTTAGAAGCCACCAAATGATGCATGATGTAGATTTACTCAAAAAATCACTAGAGGTGGTCAACTAGTGCAGATCCCATTTAGGGCATGAAGGTCATGAATCTATTAGGCATGTGCTTAAGTTCTTCTGGAATGTTGAACTTGGTGATGTGAATAGATATATTCCTTGGTATTGTAATATTTTATAAGGAATCAGGTAATTACAATGAGTGCGGAGCAAAGACATGGGGGCAATATTTGCCATTGAGACAAGAAAACTCACATATTTTTGTGATTTTTTCATTGATGTTGATGGATGCATACTTGATCAATGTAAAAAATAGAGGTACGTGAAAGGATGGAAATATTTCTTGCTTAATCCAAAGCGACCTCATCCAATTTTGACATGGCAATAGATGCATGATGAAGAGGCCATCATTTCACTAAATCATGATTGAGTCCTTGATATTGTAAGGGAATGTATGTGGCCCATATCTCATTAATAGTTTCATTTATAAATTGAAATCTTGAACATGTTTAACTAATACGTACCATGTATTTATGTTTGTAGGAAATGTTTTTGTTTTCATTTCCCCCACAGGAAATGAAGAAAACGTGGCTTACTATTTGATGTGATGCACACATGTGAAAAAGTATGTTGGTGAGACCATATGAAGATGGAAAATTCACATACCAAATTGGTGGCATGGTCGTTATGGACCATTTTATTGAAAAGTTTAAAAAACAAGTTGAACACATCATTTATAAATATTTTATGCATGAATATATATCTTGTCAATACAATCATCTAGTCATAGAAGCTCAGATCAATCTCATAGAAATCAAAACAAAGAAAGGTGAGCCAAGGAGATGGAAGATGTTAGAACCATACAATGAACATATTATCAAGACTTGAATTCCTATGAGCCATTGGTAGGATGAGTAGATGATGCATATGGAAAGTCTTGAAGTCAAGCCTATAATAGTCAATATTAATCTAATCTAGTATAAGAGATCTCAAATGCATGATTTTTGTAGTTTATAAATGTGATAGTTGAATACTATTGTAATTATCTAACTTTGAATAGAGAAATGTTTCCCCTTGATCTAGGATGGATTCACAATTGTGTAGATATATCTTATACAAGATTTAGTTTCCTTACGGTGCTTAAGTTTATAAAGTACACCAAATTTCAAGTAGGTTTTATTTTTATGGATAGAATCCTTATTTTAACCCCATAGATCTAAAATTTAATTAATATTTAGAATAGTTGGGGATTTAGATTTATATTTAATTAATATATATGTCATACATTTGGTTTCTAGAAAGTCCATTTCAATATGTAACAACCAAGTTGATGTAATATTATTTTACTTAAAATGGAAATACACCTATCTAGGTTATGAATAACATTAAAATATTTTATGTTATTGATAATTGTCATGTGTGAGTTTGATATAAAACATGGAAAGAGTTACATGCATGCTTCATATTGGATTGTAAATAGTGCAACAAATAGTATATATATGTGTGTGTGTGGAATTTTATGACTATTAAGCTCTTCTATGAACCTCAAAAAAAAAAAAATCGAATAAAACTTATTTGTAGTTTATATCTTGACATCTTTTAAAATCATTGTAATTTAAAATACATTGATTGTGCACTAAAAGACACTTTCTACAAGCCAATATGGTAAAAAAAATTGTTATTTTGTAAAATTTTACTAAGTTCTTAATTGAAAGTGTTAAGATAAGATATTGATTGAAATAGTTGGATATGCAAGTAAATTTAGGAAAGTGCATAAAATTATAGAAAGATATCAATAGTTGTTCAAATTAACATATATTGACTGCACTAAAAGACGCTTTCTACAAATTCAATATTAAATTGATGTAGAAGAAATATTTTAGTTAATTTTAAGTATCAAAGTGACTTGCATCATAGTAATATTGTACATATTTCCTTAGGCTATGGAACTAGAATCAAAATTTGTTATTTTGTAAAATTTTACTTCTTGAATGTTGTTAACTGAAGGTATTATGTTAAGGAATTATTGGAAATATATGAATAACCAACTAAATTTAGGAAAGATCACATGATTAGATAAAATTATCTTTAAAATATCATTAATTTATTTTTATTATATTAAATTCCAATACATATGACTTTTATCATGTTATGACTAAGCTCCTATAGATGAACTCAAAAGAAATAAAATTTAGTAAAAAAAATTGGTGCACATTAGTGGTTGAAGACATCTTTTAAAATTTAAGTTAAAAGGTATTTCAATCCTATTTATTTTTTTTCAATTGAACCATGAACATATATTTTATTTCATTTTAAGTATCTAAGAGACTTGCATCATAGTCTAGAGGATTGTACTTATTTTCTTAGTTTATTTCCTAAGAAGTAAAAATTGTTATCTTGTTAGTTATGTATGATAATAAGTTTTCCATATGAAAATATATACAAATTACATTATACATGAACATTCAAAAACTAAAATAATAAGAATCCATAAACTGAAATAATGTTCAGGCGACCATAAATTTCCCTTTTATGATAATATACAAAGTTTTTACATCACATGGGAATGTGCCCTATGAAATGTGCCTGAAAATATACAAACTATCTATTATCCACTCTATAAAGTATCACTTCTAGAACTCTTATGTGTGCTCTGATGTGCAAAGTGAGTGTCCATAATTTGATACTGCAATATAACACATTAAAATTCAAATTAATTAGAACATTATTTACATAAAATAAACAATCTGGAAAGAAATGACTTTGAACTATGCATTTAAATAATATCTAACCTATGACTTAGTGAACTAAAAATGGAATTCTTGTGGGATGGGGGTTGAATCAATTTGGGTTTGTTGCGCCCCTGCATATCGCTCCATGCCTCCATACCCAAAATCCCATTCATGTGTCCACATAAATGAAACATCGACACCATCCACATTTGGGCCTATGTACACAATGACAAAGACAAATTAGAATTATTCTACGAATTAATTAGCATGCATACATGTGACTTAAAAAGGAAATTGTTCGAATCTTAGGAATACAAAATTTTACCTCAAATATTATTCCATGTAGTTGTATATAGTGACTCTCATCCACATGATTGTTAGGAGATGGAGGAGATTGACCATGGAAGCATGTACTAGAGGAGGTTGGTATGGCTGGTCAACTTCCCCCTCATATGACTTCGTGCATTGATCTTGCAGCGTTAAGCTTTTTGCTGGTTAGTTTCATTATCACAAAGCGGCCCCAAAATTGGTTTGGTTCCAGGAAGTAGAATCATGTTGAAGCTCATCATTTAGCAGGGTTACTAGGACTTGGATCTCTATCTTGGGCAGGACAACCAAATACATGTCTCTCTACTCATTAACCAACACTATGTTGTGGGCTGGGGGGAGGGCTGCTTTGCGAAGCTAGGCGTTCAGTGTTCTTATGGAGGAACCATAGACGAAAGAGAATAGAAAGGGCCACCTGCATGGCAGTTGGGTTCGTAAGCTTTCTATTTAAAACTCAATTGGAAGAACTGCGTAGTTTGGTTGTGCATGCACGTTATCATGAACTTATTAAAATAAATGAAATATAATATGAACTTATTAATATAAATAATGTATAATTTAACGATAAGAGTTAAAAGTTTCGTATATGTATACCTATTGTCTGTCACATGGGTCTTGTACCATCCAAGTGTCACAGATGGTATCACAACACATATGTTCATATGAAAAAAGTTGGTCACTTGCTAGACTGCTGAGATATGAATCATCAAGTAATGCAACTGGTGCGCCATCAGGCATAGAAGGTACTATGCTCATCTCTCCACTCAATGTGACATGTGCAATGGACAATGTCCTCCGCATGATATCTACAATGACATGCCTAGTCTCAATGCTAATTTGTGATGACTACTCTAGATCTATTGACAATACCAATCTCTAAGATGGTCGTGGAAACAATCTTGAAGGTGGTGCTACATTCGCGGGGTCCCTATGAGCCCCAACATTTTCATAACTATGTCCCAAGGAAGGTATATAATACTTAGATTAGGTGTTGTTGTAATATGACATCAAAAGTAGAACAAACTCCATGTATATATGTTTTGCAAAGTAAATGGGAACTTGATCATCATGGGGGAACTATCTCCAAGCTCCAATGGATCAATCATAAACAAATGGGGTCATATCAACATTATTAAAATATTTTAGTAGAATCAGACCAACATGTCTAGCAAGACAGTTCAGAGGGATGTCAAACAACTCCCCACAAACATCAATGTTCTTAGTGGCATATTTCACTGCCTTATAAGTATGTGGGCCTCTAACCTCTAGCCTCCTAATCCTATGTATGGAATATAGGAGGTGGATTTGTGGGCCTGCCCTTTGGTATGTCTCAATCATATTGTTGATGTTATCCAAAATTAAAGATAAACTACACCTAGTAAGCAAGCTAGCAGAGATTTTATCCATCTCTCATGTGATCCATGTCGGTTGGGCCCTAACATCCTCAATTATGATACTAGCTATAGCATAGTTCCATGGAGGGATCGACACTAAACTTTGATCCTCATCGTTAACGTGTTGAGGGTCTACAAATCATAAACATGATTTAATATATATTTAACAAACTAGAAGCATAATAACATATACATTTAATTCAAAAACGTCATTTGAAGATGATTTAAAAATTAAATATAATTTCAAGACATAAACACATAAAGTTTAAAGTGGATTTTAAGTGAAAGATGTGTACATGCAACAAGTGAAGAAGGTCCACTACCTGTAGCAATATCATCAACATAGACAAAAATACTACCGTTGACACTTCAACTTCTGTCCTAGGGAGTATTTATGAGTGGAACACACTCTAGTACGGCTATGTGATCTAGCTCGACCATTTATAACATATACCCTAACACTCTGAGGGGTTGCGGTTGGGGGACGTATGGGAGATGGTTTTGCAAATTACATATAATACAATTGGACTAATCCAAGAAAAAAATATTGACATAGAAACAATGTTGACAAGAAAACCATTTATAAACTCAAGTAGAATAATCTAGGTTGAGGTCCTAAATTAAATAAAATATCATTTTTGATAAATTATCAACCAAAGTACTAAGTTTCATGTAAACATAATAAAAAAACGTTATCAAATCTAACTTACACTTTTCCTATTTATAAATAATGCAATTTATTCATATAGCAGAAAATGTAAAATTATATAAAAAATTGAAACAAATCTATTTCCAAAATTAATAAAACTTCATGCCAACGAAATACTCCATAAGACAAGTTCTTATAATGATTGACTTTGAAACATGACATGTACTAGGTTCAAGCACATGAATAAAATGTTTTGGTACAACACACTACATAATGAAATAATATGGTACAAATTAGAAAAGAGTCAAAATTCTTATATATTCATTTTAAATGCACTTTTCATCATGGATATATATATTATATATATATAATATATATATATAATATATATATATATATATAATATTATTAAATATATATATTATATAATATATATATATAATATATATATATATATAATAATATATTATATATATATATATATATATAAGTTATGTGGCATATAACTATTTTTGTTATTGCGTGTGTTCATAATTTAATTAAATAATAAAATATTTTCATTTTGACTTATTTAAGTTAATATTTTATTAAGTAAAATTAATTATTTAAAATAAACTACTAATTTATTATTAAAATATTTAAAATGTAATTAATTAACTTAAAATAAATTTCTTATTTGATAATAGAGGATCACCATGAGCAACCAATTGGATTATTCAATCTAAACTCCTAACTTATTATTTAATGGTTATGGTTTAATTGTTTTATGTTTTGAATTTTTTTTTGGCATAATTCTGGTCAAATTTGTTTGAAATTTAAATTGTTAATAACAAAAATTCATTTTTTTGGAAAATTTATTTCACTAAATTCCTAAAAAAAAACTTTTAAACCTAAGGCAATTAAAAAAATAAAAATTTTACAATAGAAAATATTTAAAATCTAAATTATAGTTTTTTTGTGTGGTTTTAAAAGGTTTTCTTGGTGGTTTTCTAAGATGGTTTTTGTGTTTTTTAAGGGGTTTCTTGATGTTTTTTGTGGTTTTCATCTCGGATTTCTTGATGGTTTTTGTAGTTTTTATGGTAGGATTTTTTTCAAATTAATTTATTTTATTTTGCAAAAATAAATAAATAAAAGAGAAAAAAGTGATAGGAAACCTGCCTTGGCTTGAGCCTATTGAGTTCCTCCATCTTGTTTGAGCTTAGAAATCTTCCGTAGAATGTTTTTTTTCCCATGGTGTCAACAAAATGACTTGTTCAAATCGTGACTAGGATTTTCAATTTCAATAAGAAAAAAAAATAACGCTTAATCAAGCCAAATCACTCGATTGAGCAATAATTCACACTCAGTCAAGCCACCAAAGCACTCGATTGAGCCATAATTCTTGGTTGATCCTCTAACTCGGGTTCTAAAAGGGATTTATCGAGGGTTGGTTTAAACTCTCAATCAAACTATTTTTGAGCGTCCAAACAACTTGATGAAATGCTTAAGTTTAAACTCTCAATCGAACTATTTTTGAGTGCCTAAACAACTTGATGAAGTGCTTAAATTTTCACTTTTTTCACAAAGACACGCTCTAACTTTGCCAAAAAGTGTAACCCAACTCCATGTAACTCCATGTGCTCACCTGATAAATAATATGCTATAGTAACTAAGAAAAATTATAGTGTGTATTGTCGGGTTGAAGGAAAAACGACTAATTATGGGAAAAATTCCATTGCACTCAATAAGCAATATGTCTGTCGAATCTGAGTACAATCATGTGGGTAGAAGGATTACCTATGTCATATAAGACCTGCGACATGAATGAAAAGAGATAAAAGGCACAAACAAGTACATGGTAATTCTCTTGTGGTCATTAAGGAACCTTGGCTACTTGCGGTAATGGAGAATTCCCTCGAATATCAGAGGTTGACTCTTTAATAAGTACATGACAATCAAGTAAGACCCTAAATAAGGAAGAACAAAGAAGAAATAGAAACATATTAGACCATATTATTACATCTTAAAAATAAGAGCAATTTCCCTCGCCACCAAAAACCCTAAACCTGTAAACAAAATTCATTGCATGCATCTTTCTTTTTATTGTGTGCATGATAAGACAAAATTGGGTGAAGGATTGCAAAAGAAACATTAATGAACAAAGAAAATATAAACCCCAAAAATTACTTGTAACCTGGGATGTACGGGGCCCAATTATCCTTATAGTTTTACCTTTAAAAGGATTGTGAGTTCTGAGTTGATAAATTGGTACTATCCTTGAGGGGCTTTCCCAAAAGAAAAAAAAATCAGACATATACCCACAAATTATTAGAAACCAGAAGGGTATCTCTTAAAACTAAATAGGAGTAATTAAAGAGTTCAAAGACGGGTAAATACTCACCCTATTATGATTGAAAGAAAAACCGTTGTCACCGAGGATGAAAAAAAGCAGCGATAGGTACACCATCGTACTACTCTTGAACCTGCATAAGAAAGAAACTAGAGGGTAGAGACACATAGAGTAGAAAGTTAAACCATCCAACAATGTTCAAAGGGAAGCAAACCAATTAACCTAAAACCCATGCATTACCTGAGCCAGACTCTCGAATGCAAAAAGGATATCAAACTATTCCTTATAGTGAAAACATGACTGTAAATGGTGTCTACCGCTCAATATTCAAGCCAAAGCTACTCTAAACGATTGACGAAGGGAGCGATCAAAGCTTGCAAGTGTAACCAAAATAATTATTTGATAAAACGGTTAGCAATCATGTGTAAGAAATCGTAAACACGGCCTTCATGTTGTCACTATACCTGATCGTTGAAGAAATATTAACACCAAGAAGCCTTGAAGTCATACCCATCTACCAGGCGTAATGACCCCATAATTTGGATGTGTTGAACGAAAAACTGACAAAAGAATGACTCTAGAGAACCATCAAAGTGAAACCCTGGTTGCAGAGCTCCATCGGTGGAAGCCATTCACACAAATGGAAAAGGGAATGTGGAAGGGGGAGAGGTGTAACCATAACTACCTCTTGAAATATTCTTACCATCTAATTTCATTAGTTAATGCTGGTTGGCCAACCTCCTATAGGCCACATGAAACAATTGGGCATCGCATGGACATAAGGCCATGTAACCCCAAGTCACATTGCCTCCTCAAGTTATGTCATAGGACATTGAAATTTATGACAAATGTTGAAAGTCGAATAATGGTATAATGCACCCTCTATGAATGCTAGGTCATTGGGTTCCTAATGTGTGCAAACTTTTAACCAAATAAAATCCAAAGATTTTGTTCATGAAGGGGAGTGTAAAAACCCTTCGGGGACTCAACCATGCATTATTGTATACCATTATATATAACTGAGTCATGAAGATAAAATGCCATGTTCCCCATGGTACCTCGAAACCTTATCAAAATTTATGGTGATAACTAAAATGTTAGTGGTAGTAGTGCCAAAGAACTCATGAACATTTGTTTATGATCATATGTTAATCCATTAAACAAGTAATAGTAAACCTAATGTTAAATTATTAAAATTTAAAATAAAGGCTTATGTATTGTGTATTTTCTGAGGGTAGTTTAAGCACATTAATTTTGGTCTCATACACACTCATTTTCATTAAAGTGGGGAATTCTGTGTTTCTAATCCTCAGGCTTTGAGGGAAAATCTATAAATGTTATTGTAAATATTTTTTAAAGATATATTTATAGTCATATGTTGATAGGAATTGTCATTGAGACCTGGGAAGATGAAACAAAATCTCATCCTCTAATATTAATAGATACATTACCTTTATGAAGGAGAGACAAGGAGAGTTGTTCCTCAATTTGGCAGTTTTGTTAGGTAATAATGGAAGACCGTAGACTTTTCAATAAAAATATATTCGAGAATGTGCAAACATAAAAGAATGCAATAACAATTTAGGATATCAATAATGATCAATATAATTGAATGTTACTACTTTTATATTTTAGAATGTTTCTTTTTAAATATTTTATGTTTTGTTCAATGTCAACATATTGTCCCAACTTTTATGATAAGGAATGTCTTCTTTTTATTTTATTGCATTCCAACTCTTGTATTGTAAAATGTTAAGTTATAGTCATTTAGTCATATATACATGGATGATTTACATTTTTTTGATAAGTAAGAGACGAACCTTCTACTGATCTGAATAAATTACATAACTTACATAGAGCCCGAGACAGTAGAGGCAACACAGCCAACAAAAGCGGCTAACAACTGCCAGACAAGTCAGTACCATAAATTGACCCTTCTGCAACAAAAGTAGATCCTAAACAAAATGACGATGTAGCCCTTAGATGACCAGCAAGAACCACATAGCGTTCATTAGTACAAGCCTCGACCTATTCGCCAATAAGCAATAAGACCGATCAATTCGAACCACTGAAATCAGAGTCTTGATCTGACGACCATCCTAGATATTGCATGGACAAGAAGCAAGGGGATTAACCATGCGATGAGAGCAGTTTTCCACCACCTCTCCTTGCCACATGTTGCGTTCTGTATGGAATCCCGTGCAATTTCTCCAAAACCTGATATCACCCATGTCCCATGCAACAAACCACTTGTGGTTTTTGAGTTTTGTGGAACCCACCTTGGTGCTACTCAGAAACACATTAGGCATATACAATCTGTGAACATGGTCTTGTGGGGTGCCGGGCCCCAAGATGATCCCACTAAGGGCCATGTGGCTCGTAGTGGACCTACCCATAATCTTATCAAGATGGGATCCACATGAATAAGTTGAGTCCTCAACCTTTAAGTGAATAGCACGATTGATCTCAATCGTTGAGAGAGAGACCCCTATCCAATGACCCACAGGGATATCTCACGGCTGAGATGCACGGAGGTTAACCATGAGATGAGAGTGCTTTTCTCTCTCATCTCTACACCATGCATCATCTCTTGAATGGAATCACACAGTTCTTCCACTAAGCCGGAAACCAGCCGAAGCCCATGTGACATACCACTTGTGGTTTTGCATCTGTGGTATTGTTGAGTGGAGACCGTCCATCCGAGCCTGCCAATCTATCTACCTCCTTCTTTTCTGAGCTCACCCTCGGGATTTGCCTACAAAAATACATTGAGCCACAAGAGTCTCAGCCATCCAATCTATGTTATCGCTCACCTTGAAACCTTCCTCTGACATTCTAATGCCCAGGGAAAAGAGACGAGAGTTTATGAACAAAGACCGATGACAAATTGGGCATTGTCCTACCCATCTGTGTTTCCAGTATTAGCACCGCTCAACCATGAATCCCATTCTACATTTGCAAGAGTGGAGCACTCCTCCGATA
>APFE030154999.1:97250-118598 GCA_000404065.3 Pinus taeda | reverse complement strand
AAATAATAAAATATATATTCTTAAATTCAAAACAAAAAGACAATTTATATGATAAAACACCCCAACAAAAATACAAAACACTGGTTAAACTAAACCGAGTTATAAACCTCAACACGAATCGACTTTTTCCATGTCAAATAACTGCTTTGTGTGAGTGCCCATCACTCATTCTCTGCCTCAGATTATTTGTCAGCACATCCTTTAATCTATCCTAATGAGCTTGAATTTACCTAGCTCTCTGATTCTGGTACATAGACATATCAAGTCGGTGGCCTTGAAATCACATGAGCATGATTGTGGTGTTCGCTGATTCTCCCAACACACTTGTTCTCGCATTCTCTCAACATTTTTTTTTCTTTTTCTCTTTATTTTTATTTTTATTTTTGGGCATTATTGATAATTAGTGTGGACATAAAACTAAATCAGTGTTCTTCTCTCCCTGCAAGATCTTAGAAATATATCCCAGCGACCACAGTGTTATGAAAGATCATATATTAGATTATTATTATTGTCCTTGTACCAATAATGATCTTCGTCGGTTCTGAGGTGATTTATTATATTTTCTATTATTATTTGGGGAGATGTTTGGTTTTATTAATATTGCTATGGTTTTCTTTGGCTCAAGAGTGTGAGGAATTCTTTTGCTTGGTTCTGCAGGGTTCTGAGTGTAGAGGAACGCCCTTCGTCAGCTTTTCCTTGGTTTAGTGGGGTTATGAGGGTGGAGAAGCATTCTTCGTCAGTTCTGAGGTTAGTTGTTTTGTGTGCACATTTGGTGGATAAACTTTCTTTGTCGATTCTGAGGTGAGATTTATTATACATTGTATTATTAGTTGGCGTAATGTTTTGCATGGTTTGCTTTGTCTCATTATTCAGAGTAATGCTTTTTCTTGGTTCTATAGGGTTTTGAGAATAGAGGAACTCTCTTCGTTAGTTCTGAGGTATTTGTGAGCTTGGTTAGTGCTTAAACCTTTCAAAAAATCTTGATTTTTCCCTATAATAAATGGTGTTGTTGATATGGATATTACCCTAAAGGGGAATTTTTATTTTTGTTTTTTCGCATTTACTTTAGAAAGATTCCAATAAGACATGGATTCTAGATTACAGCTTGGTCTCAAGTTTAATTTTGTTGGGTGTGTTATATTAGGTGAGAGGACCTACCTATGGTTTTATGTGTGGATTCCGCACATGGTTTTGGGCATGATGGTTTTCTGCCCATGGTATTTTGTAGATCTAGTCAAGGGAACTATGATTATGTTCTAGTCCAAGGTTAATGGATTGGTGTTTATGGATGCTCAGCAATATATATATATATATATATATATATATATATAGCCGAACTATGATTATGTTCTAGTCCAAGGTTAATGGATTGGTGTTTATGGATGCTTTATATCTGTGTGTGTTGTAAAATTGAAAGGAATATAATGAAAAAATCAATTTGATAGTCCTAGTTTTGGGATCCAAAAGAAAATCTGTGTATTTATTTTGTGTTTCTCTTCATTGTATATCTTTTGTCTTTTAAGAATTCTGTTGCAGGATGTTGCAGGAAATTTTTATACAAAGGTTAAAACTCTCAAGTTTATGCCTGTTCTTCAAGAAATTTCCACATATATTAAGCGAACGTTCTTACTAGTTGTTTGGACATTAGGGAAGTACTTTTCGAGGGTTTTTTTTGGATAAAAAAAAAGCGACCATCTATAAAAGCTACCAAACTCACAAAATGTGTGTCTCTTTTCATATTTCTTAAGACTTAAAAAATAATCAGTGCTTATTTTTCTGATTAGATGACTTGCGTTGAGTGGAATCGAGAGGACTATTTTAACAATGTTTGTCAGGTGATCTAGTAGGGATGAAAAGGTAATTATTGATTCTTCTCAACTTCGGGCATTAAAAATTTTCCATTTCAAGAACAGAAGCAGCTAAAAGAAGCCAGTCTGCGCCGAAAATTGTTGTTGAGCATAAAAGGTACTCAAGCCAAAAATGACGTGTATGTGGAAATTAAGAGTTTCACAATTGAATGGTTTCGAAATAGAATTCAAGAAAATGATATTTATAATCTTCATTATTCCTATTTGTTTACTCTCATAACTATAATTTCATTTTCAAATTCTTTTTCGGGTGATGCAGACTCTTTGGGTATTGTGGAGGGATGTTTTTTCTGTGGTATGGGGATTTTGTTTTTTTTGGACGTTTCAGTTGAATTCTTTATTGTGTTTTCAGGCCTGGGTGACGGAGCAGGGCGTTCTTCTAGTTAGCCTAGTGAATACTGCCACCGCCTCCCCCCAGTCCCCTCCAAATGGAAAGAAAGTTAGCGCTTTGTTCCAGTGAGCCAATGCCCTCCAAATGGAAACACAATATGAGGCTCCTCATGCAGATGGACAAGGTGGTGCTAGTAGACTTGTTAAGTTAGTCTGCAATTACTTCATAGTAGGCTTTTCAGATATTGAGCTGATCATTAGCGTCATGTAGTTGGAAGGGAAATTGTGAGCCTTTTCAAGGGTACCAATGCCATTGCACTTTTTACCTTTCTAGACCTATAACTATAAATCAACTAAATGTTTATTTCGAAAAAAATATTTCTTTTCTGCAACTCCTGCACTGAAATTCCATTACCTAGAAAAAGTTATTTTGTGTCCTGATTCACTGAAGCCTTTTTCTCAACAATTGTTTTTTTTTCTCCTTGAATCCCTACAACAAACTTTCTTTAGGTGCTATTTCGAATTTAGCTTCACATTACTGAGTGCTTGCCTTATCCTCCTCGGATAAAAAGGAACTTCAAAATAATCTTGAAGTGATCATATGTGTTTGTTTTCTAAATATGAGTAGAGACATAGGAATGTTTGTGCTCTATAAGTAAACAATCATCCGCTCAACAAAATTGGTTGATGGAATATTGTGTGAAAATCATATAAGTGTTTTCGTTCAAAATATATTAAATTCAAGTGGACTCGAATGGTCTCAAGGATAAAACTTAACTAGGGCCAAGTGTGCACCCTAGGAGAGCCACCTATTGCATGGAGGGTTTAATTTTTTCTCTGTTTTGAGATTGATCCATTTAAAATTAAATTGGAGGTATAGATTGGCATTTAGTAAAAATCCAAGGTATTTGAAGCTTGTGTCTAAGGGTGTCATAGGGAAGTGAAAAGTGTCATTGATGTATTTGTGGCATGTGACTGTTTATTTGTATTACTCTTCTCAACTATATGGAGTAATGGGCTTTCTTCTGACTCTTCTCAATTATATGGGGTACTGGGCTTTCTTCTTACTTACGTGATTAGCATATATATGGGCATATCAATCTTAGTAAGCATCATTGATGATTTCATTACCTTAGTCATCACATGAATTAAGGGTAATAATACTAGTTCTAATTACTATGTTATGTATTACACATATGTGATTTGATTGTATTGACCTTATCGTAACCAATTCCACAATATCATTTCCATAACAAGGGAACATTACTAATCATAGGATTTAGTGTTATTAGCTCATTGTAAGAACATGATAAGATAGAGTATACTAGCGATTCTAGAGAGCTTACTCAAACGAAGATAATAAGCTTGCATATCCTTAATATCACAGTACAATAACCATAAGTATTTAACTCATAAAATATCTATTAAAGAAAGTTGTATAACTAAGGAATCAATGGGAATATCTCTACCATTGGTTTTACTTGGGATTAGCATGTTATGTGGATGCTTCAAAATTTCAAATTGTCACCTTAGTTTTTTCCCATTGTAGTATTTTCAATGTGTTTTATTTGATATTATAGATCATATTGTGATTTACTATGTGATTCTTATGTTAAAAAAAACTTGGGTGTTAATTTTTGTATCTTTAGAGCTTAAGGACTAAGGCCCCATGAGGTGTGGGATGCATGAATATTTTTGTGGATTTTTCTCGTGCTGTCAAGTTTACTATGTTGATGGTTTGCAAAGGTAAAGCAACAAGAAACTGGGTTTTAATATTATAATAAATGCTATACATTTGTTGCAAGGAGTTTGACAGATTATAATCATAGTCATACTGAGAGAAGGCAAGATGATAGAAGAAAGCAAGGTGAAGAACAGAGTCATTAAGCATGGGAGATTGATTCATTAAGGTGATGATTGAGTTTTCCTACTAAGTTGTCTAAGATTTACAAGAGTTGTGTTGTTGGAACTTTCTTGTGATTTGAGAGACAATTGTTTTGATGCCCATTGCTCCTTTGTTGCTTTATTGTGCTAACCTGAGATGACATTCATGTGTGGATGCCCAACAATGGATGGTCAGTTCATCCCTTGCCAGTCTATTTTACAGATATCCATAATTCAAAACAAATATTCAGATGAGAGACAAATTTTATATATTATCGTAGACCTTTTGTTATGCAAGAAATGAGTCTCATAACAATAGATTTTTTTGTTTAGATATTGTCTTTCAGGGCAATGTTGATAAATAGATTATAATTCTTGTGTTCTTTTCATCCATGAAATTAATTCTGCATTGTTTTCGAAGTTGTTATAGTTTGAATTACTTTTGTTTCAAAGGATATGCGTAAGGCTTGTTTGGTTCTTTAGTTTATTTCAGTCAGATAAGAAGTAATTTTATTTTGTAAAATAGAGACTAAAAAATTATATTCTTTGGAAAAGAGAAAGAATCACAATAGTTGAAGTAGAAACATTAGGTTGTAATGATGTGGAAGGATCTGGCACAAACTTAAGATCTTCATTATATATGAGATATAATTGATTAACCAAAGAGAAATTTTGAACAAACTACAACAACAAGCATCCAATAAAAATGAAAAAAAAATGAATACCACTTCCTAATGAGAAATAGAAGCATAAGTTTTTTTTTTTAAATTAGAAATAGTAGTGTAACAATGCAAGTTCTCGTTGACTAAACAATATCTTGGATAAAAGTACATTTGTCACATGCTTGTGTTAAATCTTACTGTGAAGTCATTTTTATGATCAATAGAGAAATTTTCACATGGAAAATTTTTTGAATAATGTTCATTGTGTTGAGAAAGGACCAGGCTCATTATGCATGATTATTTGCACAATTTTTTAACATGTGCAATGCCACTTACGTTTCAGTAGAAAGATTAAGGCCAAGGAAACCAACGAAACTTATTGTTGAAAAAGATGTCCATGCTAAAATTAGTTTTCGAAGCTAATGTTTTCACTTTGTACATGATTTGAAACAAAGAGCGCTATTTCTACAAAAGAATGTATGATCCAATGTTGCCCCTGCTTTACCCACAGTATGCATATACAAATACATAATCACATTTGCCCCAGGAATTTAACTCTCTAAGGAGTCAAATCTTCAACCATCAATGGTTAAGGTGCTATTCTTCAGTTCCTTTATATCGGAACTCAATCACCCTGCTTAAACCTTATATCGAGACTTTAAAACCCTTAAAAACCTTAGTTTTATGCTTTCGCTAACCCTTTAGCAATCAATATATATATATATTATATAATATATATATATATATATAGATATAGATTTAGATATATATATCTAACCTTCCCCTCTTAACATTGGTTACACATATATTTACACACAATACCTTTCATTGGTGCTACATTCCTTTATAACTCATTTACAAAGGAGTTATATGCAAAACACACATTTTTTCGTCTCAGTACAGCCTCTGCACAGATCCCGAGGTAACCTTTATTGCAATCGGGGGTCGTTCCTCTGTAGGCATACCACATATATATATCATCACCCCTTCACCTCTGATATGCAACTATTAGAATGATAATATATGTTTTAGCCTTAAAATACTTGGCACAATACTTTAACGCAAATACATGGAACACACAGGAAAAAACGCTCCGAACACATATAGTGGATCTCAAATTTTATACTATCACCACTAATACTCCATCAGGTCCACACCTTCGAACTATTCTTTAGCGCTGCTCCAATCACCCCAACCTCCGATCGTTGATCGGCGCTTTATCGCTATCGGCGTATCAGCATATCCAGTGTCTGACCTCTTCAACTTGAAACCATTAATCTGATGTCTGTTATGGACCTAATAATATTATTGGTTATGTTTGATAAGGTTTCAGGTCTGGCTACCAAATCGCAAATCACTCTTTCTTTTGGCCAAGGTTCATTCATCCCTTTGGATGATTGCGATACGACATTCTGTTGCCGATTTGATCTTGACCATTGATCTTAAAGATCCAACGACTGCTTTGCAACAATACTTCACTTCTCCGCTACTCTTTTCTATTATGTTTTTACGCGATTTCTTCAATTTCCCTTTGTGATGCAGGTTTCTTCAAAGGTTCTAGGTCTTCTACTATTTCACTGCGCACTCTTCCTGAGCTTGTCTTCAATGAATTCTTACATCACCTTCTCTTGAGAGCTTCACTCTCATCATCCAAGTGGATTCAATGATCCCTTATGCTTCCTCTAAATCGTTCTTCTCCTCTATGTATTTCTTCAAAACTCTGCCTGCAACCTCTCTTACAGAACCTACAAATTCAAGCATAATCAATCATTACACACTTATTTCACACATTTACACGGTACCTAAATGAACCTCTGTATATGAATATGAACGATTGATTAAATTTGAGATTCTTTGTCTCTCACAGGCCTGATCTTCGATATCAATGGCCTCTGTTTCCTAATCTACCCGTTGACTTACAGTCACACTCTCCCTGGTTCGCTCGTTGGCTAGCTAACCCTTTCAACCTTTCTCTTTTTTCTTCTTTTCAATACATCATTAGCAGTTTATTTACAGTTGAGGAACGTTTCCTCAGTTACTTTTGAGAACATTTACAAATATTAATATCTAATTAATTCCTATTCTTATTAAAATCACTCAAAGGCCTGAATATTTACATTAGTTCAATACTTAGGAAACCAACTTCCTTGAAACACAAGACGCCCTATGTCTACTAAAATATAATGATATTGTTGGGTTGAATTCTCCTGCATCAAACTCCCAAGGTAGAAAATATTCATGATATCCTGATCATGTGTCTTCATATGTTGTTAGAAAAAACCTCCAGGGTCCCAAATTTTTCTTTGCAACCGCCCAAATTCTTTGCTCCTTTGTTGTTGCTACATGTCTGTTGTCTTTTTATTTATCTTTCTTTCCTTGTCAATCAAGTTCATAGTCTAATTGATCATCCTTCCTGTTGCTGTCAACTTTCTCCCTATGGCCTCTTTCATCATTAACTGCCACAATTCTTCAATTTCTTTTTCCAGCACATCTTTGGGCTGTTCCATGCTCTGACACTTATTTTTGCCTCTTTCTCTTAGTTTCAAGTTGTTTTTGTTGTCCACTAACTTTTCAAATTGATGTTGGTTACTTCCACCATGTAGTTGTTGGTTCCTTAATTGTCCCTCACTTGTTCTTGATGCCTCCCTTTCATCCTTACCCTTCTTCATAGTTATCTGTGTTTGCACTGAATTCCGACTTTCCAACATTCTCTCCAGCAATTGAACCTCTTTGTCCCATGGATTAAATTCTTCCTTCATTTTTATTTGGCTACTCATCTATGCCAAATTTCCTCCAGCATCTGCAACTATACCTGCACTTACAAAAAAATTGTTAAAATCACAAATATAAGGCCTCAGTGCCTCTTCTTCCTTTGGAAACAACTTAGTTTGCTCCTCTAATTCTTCCTCCTTTGTCTTCACATCATTGTGTTGTTTTGAATTCTCAACAGAATTCACGAGATTGTCAGCTAGTCTCTATTCCACATCATCTGCTCCAATGATGTCTTCCTGTTTTTGTTCACTGTAGTGAAATCCTTCATTCTCATTTAGTTCTGATTTTACAATATGAACTCTTACCTCTTGGTCTTTTAGCCTTTCTTCCAAAAGACTTAACTCATGCCACAAATTTTCCATCTCGCTTGGAATTTCTCCAAAAAGTTCTATACAATCTTCAATATCTTCTCCTTTGTCACAAGCATAACTTATTGGTGACACTATCTCTTCATTCGAAATATAGTCATCATCATACTTTTCTTGGCAACTTTTTGCTTCATTCAAGACAATTCCATAGGATGGTTGGTCTTTTGCAATACCTGCATTCACACACAATTTGTCAAATTTAAACCCATGAGATTTCATGATCTCATTTGATGATTCAATCATCAAATCTTCCTGTTGTTCCAAGTCCTCTACACAACTCAAAAGTATTTCTATGGTCTTCTCCTCAATCTCATCAAGTCCTTTACGTAATTGCTTGATATCCTTCTCTACTTCTTTTTTTAGAATGGAATTTAGATTCTTCCTATCTTCTTCCTTCTTCATGAAAATATCAGAAAATTGTCCTTCTTCATGTGTTCCACATGCATCCATACACAAATCATCAGATTTAAAATCATGTGACCTTTTGTCTCACTTGAAGTTTTAGTCTTCAAGTCTTCATCTCCACCTAGAACTTCACCACGTCCTGGTTCACAAATAGATTCTCCCTTTTCCAACTCAGCCTCTCTGAGTTCTTCCACTTGCCACTTTACTTGCTTCTATTGTAGTCTTATATGTAGCTTACACCACTTCACTAACTTTTTCCTCAAGGCCCAACCTTGTCTTTGGTTTCCCTCAAGTATCATCCTTAATACATTGAGTTGTTCCTTTATCTCTGCAATTTCCTTGTCAATCTCCTCTTGACTCATCCTCTTGCCATTTTCCTTGGAAATCTCTTTCTTCATCTTTCTTCTTATGTGGTCTTCCTCAGAACCTCTACCATGACTATCAGTAGCCATCTTCTTCTCCATCTCTACAAGTTCCTCACATTCACTATGAGCTGCACTAAGCCTCTGCAACAACAAGTCCTCCTTGTTGCAACTTACCTCACCAAGATTTCCTTTATACTTTGTCTGTTGGTAACTACTTGGTGCTCTATCTCTGGACCTCCTTTGAGCACTTCTCTTTGCTCCTTCTAGGCTTCAACTCATCTACCTCTTCTATGAACACAATTGTCCTCTTGTACTTCAATCACCATAAAATACTAGGTTCTGACCACCTCTTCTTTCACTCAGAAACTCTTACCATCTTTCTTCATCTTTTAGCAATTCTACCCACATCCTTTGTGGAATTACCTTTGTGAGCTGCAACACTGTAGTAACAAGTCTCCTTCTTGCTACACATGCCTCAAAAAGTTTCTTTTCTCTGAGCTTAGTCTGTCAGCATTTATCTGGTTCTTTCCTTTGAAGCCAATTTAAGCACTCCTTGCTCTAGATTGTTGCAATCCTCTCATCTTCTTATGTTGTTACCTGTGTGTCCAGATAAAACCCACACATTCTCCAATATTCAAATCAAATCAAATCAAAACATATCATCTCACCTTTCAAGATCTTTGCATGATCTTGTTCCACCATTCTCCTGCACTTTGAATGGATTGTTCTCTGCCTTCTTGCACCTACAAATTCTCCTACACATCACCTTCTGTGTGCTTATTTTTTTAAGATTAAAATCAGATCTCCCTTTCCTTCATAAACATCTTAAAACATAACTCAAATCGTAGTTTCCTCAAAGAGCTTTAACTTGCTTTGATACAGATTGACGCAGGGTTACCCCTGCTTTACCCACAGTATGCATATAAAATTGCATAATCACATTTTCCCCAGGAATTTAACTCTCTAAGGAGTCAAATCTTCAACCATTAATGGTTAAGGCCCTATTCTTCAGTACCTTTATATCAGAACTTAATGACCCCGCTTAAACCTTCTATCAGGACTTTAAAACCATTAAAAACCTTAGTTTTAAGATTTCGCTAACTCTTTAGCCATATATATATATCTATATATATCTATATATAATATATATATATATATAGTTATATATATATATATATATATATATATTTATAATATTTATAATATATATATAATATATTATATATATATATATATATCTACCCCCCTCTTAACATTGGTTACACATATATTTACACACAATACCTTTCATCAGTGCTATTTTCCTTTATAACCCATCTACAAAGGAGTTATACGCAAACCACACCTTCTTCTGTCTCAGTACGGCCTCTGCACAGATCTCGAGGATACCTTTATCACAATTGGGGGTCGCTCCTCTGCGGGCACACCACACACACACACACACACACACACACACACACACATATAATAATATATATAAACCTTCCCCTCTTAAATTGTTTCACATAATTTATAACACAATACTTTAAATCAGTGCTATTTTCCTTTATACCTCTACAAAGGAGTATCAGATCCAAACACACCTTCTCCTTCTTCAGTAACGACTCTGCACAGGATCTCGAGGATACCTTTATCACAATTGGGGTTCGCTTCCTCTGGCGGGCACACGACTATTTCTTATATATATATTATATATATATTATTATATTTATATATATATATTATATATAATATATTATATATATATAGTAAATAATATATATATATCATCACCCCTTCACCTCCGATTTGTGACTATCGATATGATAATATATGTTTTAGCCTTAAAAGACTCGGGAAAACACTTAAATGCAAATACACAGAACACAAACAAAAACCTGCTCTGAACACATATAGAAAATATCAAATTTTATACACTCGCCATTATCACTCCATCGAGTTCGCACCTTCCAACCATTCTTCAGCGCTGCTTTGGTCGCTCGACCTCTGATCACCGATCGACGATTTATTGCTATCGGAATATCGACATATCCATTTTCCAACCTCTTCCACTTGAAACCACCAATCTGATATGTCTTACGGACCCGATAATATTACCAGTTATGTTTGATAAGGTTTCGATTCCGACTACCAAATCACAAATTGCTCTTTCTTTTGGCCAAGGTTCATTCTTCCCTTTGGATAATTGTGATGCGACATTCTATTGTCGATTTGATCTTGACCGTTGATCTTAAAGATCCAATGGCTGCTGTGCAACTATACTTCACTTCTCTACTACTCTGTTCTCTTATGTTTTTACGATATTTCTTCAATTTCCTTTTGTGGTTCAGGTTTCTTCAAAGGTTCTGGGTCTTCTGCTATTTCACTGTGCACTCTTTCTGAGCTTCTCTTCTACCAATTCTTACACTGCCTCTCTTCAGAGCTTCACCCTGATCATCCAAGTGGATTCAATGATCCCTTACGATTCCTCTGAATCGTTCTTCTCCTCTACATATTTCTTGAGAACTCTGCCTACAACCTATGTTACAGAACCTACGAATTCAAGCATAATCAATCATTACACACTTATTTCACACATTTACACTGTACCAAAATGAACCGCTATATACAAATATGAACAATTGATTACATTCGAGGCTCTTTGTCTCTCACAGGCCCGATCTTTGATATCAATGGCCTCTGTTTCCTAATCTACCCATAGGCTTACAATCACACTCTCCCTGGCTAGCTGGCTAGCTAGCTAACCCTTTCAACCTTTCTCTTTGTTTTTCTTTTCAATACATCATTAGAAGTTTCTTTATAGTTGAGGAATTGTTCCTCAGTTACTTTTCAGTTGTTTAATAGTTTCTTCGAACTAATTCCTAACTAATCCTAATCTTTTCATGTTCTCCTACATTCGAAAACATTTACAAATATCAATATCTAATTAATTCCTATTCTCATTAAAATCACTCAAAGGCCTAAATATTTACATTAATTCAATGCTTAGGAAACCAACTTCTTTGAAACACAAGACCCCTTATGTCTACTAAAATACAATGATATTGTTGGACTGAATGCTTCTGCATCAATGTAGAGGATATACTATTGACTACTTGAGCAGGATTTCCCATTTCTATACTAGCCATTGAGCAGGAAACATTGATGTATATGAAGTAATACACTAGGTTACTAACTGGAATGAAATATAACATTGGTTTTAGTATTCCGAGGTACTGAGAATCAAATTTTGAAGCCATAGTTGAGACAAGTATATTCTCATAGGTTTCATTTGCTTGAAGATATATTGTATAAATGATTGAAATTCAAAAGCGAAAGGACTAGAAATTGTATGGATAGAGAAAGGTCATCAAGTAAAAAAGTACTTTAGAGGAAGAATGTATTTATAATTCCTAAACTAAAATCAAAGTGAAGAATAAATTTGTTAGGCATGGGAACCTATCCATTGTTAAAAGAAACCCTTGTTAACAATTCAAGGTAGAATTGAGGGACAACCAGAATGTGCTAGCATCATCGAAGAAAACTCTTTTGAAAAAAATTATAGAATTCTACATCAATGAAATCAGAGTTTTGTAAACCAATGTTATCACTTTGTACATGTTTTGAAACAAAGATGGCTATTGCTGCAAACGAATGTAGATGATATATTATTCATTACCCACATACCAATGTAAACTGGGATAATTGCAGTTTTGGTGACAATGAATTTTCTCAAGAGCCTCGTAAGTTTCTACTGGACATGGAGGATGTTTTTCTAATAGAAAAAGAGAGTAAATTAGGGGGATAACTACTCTGACTGAGGCTAAGAGTACAAGATGATTTTGTAGGTGTGAATGGTCCGCACAATGATTTTGATGATCACAATTTATACCTTGATATAGGGACTATATACCTTCCTATAGGTATTTAAAAACTAGATAACATTGCACCTAGGAAACGTGTATTAGACACATAAGAGATTAATGTCACATGCCCTCTAGAACTTGTTTTGGCTATAGATTCTCTTGTTGATGCCCAAGAAAATGGGATGGAAATATTAGAAAAAGAACCAATGTAAAATTTGTATAATGAAAAATAGAGTATGTATTGTTCAGCGAGTCCTCTTATGGCCAAGAGAAACAAAGTACTGAGAACTATATATACATAAATGTTTTCCCTTGGTTTTATGAAAATAGTTGAAAGGAAGGTGAGAATAAATGCAAGAGTTGACCAGCCTCTATAAGGTGCAATAGTTGTCCTCCTACCTCCTAAGTTCTTCAATATCTTGCCTTAATCTTAGGAATCCAACTTGGATATGTAGATCTAGAACATTTGACCATTGTAATCTTGGTTCCTCTTAGTATCACTACAATTGTCGTATATAAAATCCCTTCAAATAGCTAATAAATGTGCACAATTATTTCGTATTATATTAACAGGAATTTTTTTTTTTTTTTTTAATTATTCAATGAGTTTGAATCTATGGCCTTTAGAGGCCATGACCATGTGCATATTATAGGGAACAAGCCTATTGCAATTCTCCCCTTAAAATGTTCAATTCGGATTTATTTATTGGAATGTTATCCACCCTTGGAACTGTCAAAATTTATCAGAACAAGGTTCAATTTAGAGTGCATTCTGCATGACTATACCTAAGATTATCTAGGATGACATGTCCCAAGAGATTTATCCCTCTCCATCTTAAAATAGGAGTGTTTCCATTTAAAAAACAAATTGTATTGAAGGTCTAGATGAGACTACACCTATCAATGTTGTAGTGCGAGTAGAATACTTTAATGTTCCAAGCCTTATAGAACTCATTGTAAGTAAAAATGACGTTCATAATTTTAAGAAATGTAATGTCAATATTAGGAGAACAATCAATATTAAATTTGAATAATAGGAAATAAAGAATCTATTGAATAAAAAGTGTTATTATAAGAAAAAAGAAAGAAGTGATGAGATCTATGTATAAATAAATGTTTTCTCTTGATTTTATGAAAATAGTTAAAAATAAATTTAGCATAAATGCAACAGTTCACCTACTACTACAACAGGATCCAACAACTCTACTTCCGGTGCTGAAGTTATTCAACGACTTGCCTTAATCATAAGCATCTAAATTGAGTATCTAAATATAGGAAATTTAATCTGTTGCCATCTTGTCCCCTCTTAGTAGAATCACAATTGTAATATGTACAAGCCCCCCGTAGTAAGTAATAGAGGACTTCCTGTAACAACAATGCATAGTTTCAATATTGATTCCCTCTTGCTTATGATGGTAGTCCATTCAAGTAATTTGAAGTGACGATGTGCAAGCTCCAGTCGAGCACATAATTATTTCCTGCTATATTGGCCAGAAGATAACTTTTTCTGTGTTAGATTATACTCTACGAGTTTGAACCTAGACTAGGACCCACCATTATTATGTGCATATAATAGGACCCACGCTGACTCCCATTCTCTGCTTAAGGCTTGCAATTTTGATTTACTGGTTGGAATACCATCGAACCTTATATATTTGAAAATTTAGCACAAAAAAATAAGGTTCACGTCATAGTCCATTATGTATAGCTTGACGTAACAATGCCCAGAATCACATGTCCTAAGAGACTCTCCTCACTCGAGCTTAAAAAATTGCGAGTTTATATTTGAAAACAAAAATCTTAATTTCAAATAATGGGAAGAAGAATATCTTTGAAAAATAAGTTCCACTACGGAAAATGACAAACAACCAATGAATTATTTGTATAAATAAATGTTCTTTTATATTTATATATTTAGTTCATAAATGCATCAGGATAAATGAATTATGTACTTAGTGTAACACCTGGACCTACAGTGTCCATTTGAAGTGTCTTTGTGAATACTTCGGGAATGTATGTCGCTTGCTTAAAATAAAAATGTTATTAGGTACACCGTACAATTGTGTCCCAAGGACACAACAACTAGTTTCACTTAATACACAATTGTCACCTTTTAGATAAAGGGAAAATTTTCTATTGCGAAATTTTCTATGCTTATCTTATTAAATAGTTAATGCCATGTGTGATCTCAAGTTATACACTTTAGTTGTACCAATAGCGAATAACATATCATTATCTCTTTGTAGTTATCTAATTTCATTGGTAATTTTTGTATGGTTTGACTTGCCAATAGAGCGAAAATGCCTTTGATTGTTCACATTGTTAATGACTTTCGTCCCTACCAAAAGAAATTCGAAAAAGAAAGAACTCAAGCACCATATGTACTCGAAACTTATTTTCCCATTTTTCATCTTCTTGTTTATAAATTATAACGTTGTTGCTTACAACAGAAGATAGTGATTTAAATTCGTTTTTCATGACACTTTTAAATTATTCAAAAAAAATATTTCAAAAAAATCACATTGACAATATAGGGTCGATGCCAATAGAAGTGGCCTCTAGTGTTCAACTTCCATTTATCCAAGGGATTACAGATAAGATTTACATGACTTAGTAGGCATAGGGTGGTTTCAACCTTTAGACCCTTAAAAATCATTCATGGATCTTTAAGATTGGTCAAAGACCTTGTGGATCCTAAAACATGAAGGGTGTTTATTTGATTCCATGTTCTTGTGCAACCCCCTACATTGGATAGACGGATCATTGGTATTTAGTCTTATTTTCATCTCTTATATATTTTATTTATTGTAATTTTCACTATGTTTGAATTTGTTATTATATTAAATTTTAGTTTGAAATTTTTTATTTTAATTATATGTAATAATCATTAATATTGATAATTAAAATAGAAAAATTAATAATAAGATTAGAATAGTAATTATTAATTCATTATTAAAAATTATTTATTTTAATTAATTCTAGAATCCTATAACGTTCCATTTTCTAATTCTATAATATTTAACTTAGTGACTGTTAATTTTTTTTTACAATTGCATCTCTACTATAAATATTAGATCTGTTGGATCTTGATCTCCATTTCTGTCCTCATGACGAACCTCAGTAGAGTTTTGAAACGCGTCGACCCTAAGTTGACAATGTGATTTTTCCGAAAGATTTTTCTTAAATCATGTATTGCAGAAGCCTCCAATCTAAGAATTTTAAATGTTTTTTTTTTTTTTTTTATCTTTGTTGGCATTCCAAATTCTATACCTTTGTGTGGCAACTGACAATATGGCATTGTTTCTTTATGGTCATTTATTATCATTTCTAATCTTTTATATAACTTAGGTTCATCACCATTTTAGTTGTTTAAATGAACAAAAAAAACATTCAGCAAACAAAAATTAAAGAAAATGTCTACATTTCGAAATTACTAAGCTATTTAGGCTACTTTTTGTTGTAATTGTAAGTAGTGCATTCACTATAGAATTTAATAGAAAAATATTTGTATCCTAAAACATTTGGACTTAATATGGTAAAATGTTTAAGTCATCTAGATTCCAATTGCTGCAATGTTGGAGTTGGAGTTTTCATTTAGAATTTGTCAAGAAACAACCCAATTAAAATTGTTAATCAAGTACAAAAAGGCATATTGAGAGCAAGAGAGCCATTCCTCTTGGTAATTTAGTGCAATCTGGTAGAGGAGAAGCTACAAGCATTTTTCTTTAGCACCACATGGATTTTTCCCACCATGCTCATGAAAATCATCAATTACCAGGAGCTCCTAAGTGGTAAACCTCTTTCTCGAATCTTTCACTCTCAAATTGCCATTCCATGTTTCATAGTTTTGTCGTTTTGGATCTCCATGCTTCAAAATCTCTTTCAACATAAGTTCAATTATTTCTTCTTCGAATACATCTGCACATGTCTTGTGCATCTAGGATTCAAGAAGAAATGTGTCAAGAATTGCTTAGTCATTCTCTAGCCAATTAATAATATTTTTAATAGTGCCTTAAACTTTCCATTGTAGCATTAAGCATTGCTAACATGTTAAGCCAAAAAAACTGAAATTCATGCTGCTAGTTATCACTAGTTCCATCTCATTCAATATGTTTCTCTAGGTATTTGCATGACACTAACTCCCCCTTCATTAAATTTGTGAAATCAAGTGTGGTTGGCATGTTGCTTTCCTGATAAATGAATTCGATTATGATACAACTTAGTTATCTTGAAACCAATATGGTAAAGCTTCATGTGGTCAAGTGGTAAATCGAAACCAATCCCCCTTTGAATGTTCTTTTACTAATGCAGCCAACTGTTGTAATACACCTAGTTTAATTATTACAATATGTTTTGATAACGCTATTTTAGACAATTTATTCTCGATATTAAATCATGATTTCAAGAAAACATGGTCAAGACTCAAGATGGATGTGATCAAGTGGTAAATTGACACCAATCCCCTTTAGAATGTGTTGTTTTATTAGTGTAGCTAGTTGTTATGATACACCAACTTCACTTGTTACTAGATAGACAAACTTGATATGGTCAAATAGTAAACCAACATCAATCCCCCTTAGAATAGGTCGTTTTGTTATTGTGGCCAATTTTTGTGATACACCTTGTTCAGTTGTTGTCATATCTTGTGAAAATTCTAGTTAAATAAGTCTAGGTAGTTTGTTCTAAGGATTAAATCTCAATGGAATTTGTACTTCTAGATTGTGGCGTCTACTCTTAAAGTTATAGTCCTATTTGTCAATATTGAATCTTCAAATTGATCAAGCATGTTTTGATTAGGGGTAAATAAAATATCTGGGATTAATATCCCCATAGATCTTCCTATTATGTTAATTTAGACATTTGTTCTCAAATCATTACATAACCAAACCTAAGAATTTTATATATGGAAGAATATACACCGCTATTTCATGGCATCTGTGACCTTATTTGACATTTTTGTTTCCCTTTTTTACTACTTTTATTTTATTTTATATTTTTGTAGTTGGAGAGTCTTCTTGCTATGGTTGCAGGAATATGGTCTGATGAACCTAACCTACAACTTGAAGGAATGATACAATTCGAAAAGTTTCTTTCAATTGATATTTACATCAAATCTTATGTATTAATTACCAATGAAATATCATTTTTTTGTGTCTATTTTGTCCATTAGGAAACTGACCTTTTGTTTTTCTCTTTTGATAAAGCGTAGACCTCCTATAAAAAAAGTTATTTATGCAAACATTGTTCCTCTTTTTGTCTAACTACTAGTGAGAAATGATTTTCCACAGATGTAGGTGAAGGCCCAAATTGTTTTGTCTGTACATGATAGAAAGAAGGAATGTACTTGACCAATTATTTCATCAAGCATTTGAGAAATTGTGTTTTCTTTCTCCTATACGAAATAATGTTTCAGTGGTATGAAAGTGTCTTTATAACTTTTTTCCTACTTCATTATAGTTTGAAGTAGTAAAGGCGTTCACAAACATAGCTTTAGGAACATCATAACATACATGAGTTGTCATTGACTGTGGAGTTGTGCCAGTATTTCTACAACTGCTAGGTTAGCCAAGTAATGATGTTCATGACCATGTTAGACAACTATTTTTTTAATATTTGTTTACTTTGTTTCTGATACAGTTTTTTTGTCCAATATGTCTATTCTCCAAAAGAGAATTTTTCTAAGAAATTTAGTCCAAGTTTGTGTTTCTGCATTTGGGTCTATAATGCCATTGTTGTTTAATATCTTGTCCTTTCACATTACTAGGTTGTTTGCGCATTGGGAAATGTGACCAGTGACTGGCCCAAATGCATAGGTCTAGCTCTCAAGCATGCTTTCCTAATGCCACTCCTTACTCAACTAAATGAGCACTGTAAGCTTTCTATGTTGAAAAATGCCATTTGGACCTTGTGTAATTTCTATCAAGGAAAGACACAAGATGCATTCGAACAGGTAGGAAATTTATATTGTTGATTTTTTAAATAAATTTTCTTTTCTAGTTCTAACAATTTGTCATCATTGTCCATATAAATACATTTTATAGGGCTGCAATTTTCAAAAATAATTTTCTTGCAGACAAAGCTAACACTACCAGTACTTAAGCATCTGATTCATTTGAATGATTAACAAGTCTTAACCAATTCTTGTTGGTCTCTATCTTATCCTTTTGTTTTGGAGAATTTGGTATCTACAGATAAATACTAATTCCCTAAATAAGTAGTCATGCCTAAAACAATAGTTTAAAGCACTTTAGCCTTTTCCTATAAGAAATAGATAAGACGAAGAAGATGAGAAGACCTACTTGTAGTTACACTTTCCTCTTGTCACCTTTGTATCAATCTTGTTGCTCCTTCCTGTACTTAACACACTTGAGAAGTACCTGCAAACATCAACAAAAGACAAAGAACTGATCAAAGCAAAAGATCTATTGAATACAAGTAAATGGAATAAAAAACATTCACAGATATAAGAATCATATAACAAGATAAGCATATGGGAAAAAGGTTCAAATACTTTATTAAAATAGAAGAAGGAATTACAACCATCAAGTCTTATTTGAAGTCACTCCTCCAGCTTGGATCCCATCCACATCACAACTAAAGCATGAAAAACTTGTAGCATAACAATACCTGTCTCAAAGTCAATTGTCATAGCAACATTATCTTGCTACAATTCAACATAGTCCATCCCCTGATGACTTAGATGAGTTTTCAATTTATAGGAGGATGAAGGAGGTTATGTCATAAATGGGGGTATTGAATGGCCTTCCATACTTAGAATTAGTTCCATGGAGGAAGCGATGAGAGGATATATGCCTCTTAACTCATTCCTCATCTATTTTCGAGCTTATAGGAGTTGATAAGTGAGGGAAACTTCTAGATGACTTCAAGAGATAAGAATATTCCCCAAACCCTATGTGAATTCCACTCAATCTCACCCAGCGCAGGTGAAAGAGGGCCTAAGTGCTCTGTAGAGCACCCTAGCATGGACTCAACGGCTCTGCAGTGCACCCTTACATGGGCCTACATGTATTGGTCACTTTAGAGGTCATGTTAGGATGTCTTCAAGTCATGAAACTATCTGGGAAGGAGGCATTCTAAAGGGTGACTTGTTTAGGGCATGTAGCAACTGAAATTAGGGTTTGATGAGCCATAAAACACTTATCTGGATGATAGGAGTGATGTGCCTAAATGGATTTGTAACAGTTGCCCCCTAAAGCATGAAGTTGAAAATATGTTAATGTCGAATGCTTTACGATGTGATGAGGAGCTTTCGAAGTTGAAGTTGACCTGCATCAATTACAATTCATACATCATGATTTTTTGATTTTTCATGAATTGTTGAGGGAAGGCATACCCATGCTCAACATATAAACTTTCATTACATGTACACAAATAGTTATCTACAGATAAACACCCGTGATCAAAATGACCATCATTGTAAAGCCATTATACATATTGTTGGGTGTGGAGCCTGATTATCTTTTGTATTCAAAGGTATCACCACATTGGACCCTAGTTGTCACCCGTAAAATATTCACTTGCAGGGGGGTCTAATAGGGGTGGTTGCGACCTTTGGGAGTCTCTCCTTAGCGGGGGGATCGGTGACAGCACCCCTAAAGCTAAGAATAAATGTAAGATTTCCTTGTAATATGTTGTAATTTCGTAGTCAATCTAGGACATTCATTAGGTGGAGATTTGGTGGTAGAAGTTATGTTTAGTTTATGGTTTTTTTCCCTAGAAGGAAACCCCTCGCTATATATGACGGAATGGTATTGCATCTATGTAGATCTGTATTCTGAGTGAGGAAGAGAGAGGAGATAGAGAGAGAAGAGGGAATTATAGCGGATCTGTTGTAGGTTGTATCTCTTCAGTTTGCTAGATAATTTGTTTAGAGAATCTTTGGCGAAATCACACAAATAATCATTTGTCGACGCGTTTTGAACCAACCAGTGTGGTTCATCGTCACGACAAGTTGAAGAACCGATCCAGCTTAGCTAGTTAAATAGTTAGGGCAGAGACTCCAACGGCTAGATTGATAACGGCTAACTTTGACCCTAAGACCTCAGTCAAATAAGTAATATTCATTAATTATTATTAATTCAAGAAATTAGTTAAAATGAGAAAATATATATACGGGAAGAACCCTAAAGGTTATTCAATCATTTATCTATATAACCAATTATAAATGTTTATTAATGAGAATATATATATATATATATATATATATTAGTATATATTTATAATATATATTATAATAGATATAATATATAAATCCCAAATTGGGATAATAAATAATTATTAAGATAATAATCCAATTATTAATATTTCTATTATAAATTAAAGGAATATTTAGTGATAGGTAAGAATGTTAATACATATATATGAATAACTCGAATATAAATAAATATTGATGTACTATAAATAATAACTAATTCTATATACTACTAAAGGTTGAATAAAATTATATTCATCCTTTTTAATATAACATGTAAATTCTATATATTATTTATAAATCTGGATACACATTATAAATTGTAATTAAGTAGCTATAAAAGATGGTAATTTATAATTCTATATATATACACATTATAGTTATAATTTCAGGTTCATTAGGATGAATTACACTAATCATAGAGAATAGCTTAAAGTGACTTATTAATGGTATATATATCATGTAATAATAGTATGTTATAAGATCATATTATCAAAATATTATTTATTTAATAATTATTTTAGAGAATCATCTCAATCCTAAAAGTTTAGGAGTACTTAACTATATATATTTATGTAGTTAAGTACTCCTAAACTTTTTAGGATTGAGATGATTCTCTAAAATAATTATTAAATAA
>APFE030154999.1:33837-97186 GCA_000404065.3 Pinus taeda | reverse complement strand
ACCTGAAATTATAACTATAATGTGTATATATATAGAATTATAAATTACCATATTTTATAGCTACTTAATTACAATTTATAATTTGTATCCAGATTTATAAATAATATATAGAATTTACATGTTATATTAAAAAGGTTGAATATAATTTTATTCAACCTTTAGTAGTATATAGAATTAGTTATTATTTATAGTACATAATATTATTTATATTCGATTATTATATTATATGTATTAATATTCTTACCTAATCACTTAAATATTCCCTCTTAATTATTATAATTAGAATATTAATAACTGTATTATTATCTAATATTATTTACTAATCCCAATTGGGATTATTATATAATATTATAATATAATATATATTATAATATATATATGATATATATATATTCTCATTAATAAACATTTATAATTGGTTATATAGATAAATGATTGAATAACCTTTAGGGTTCCTCCCGTATATATATTTACCCATTTTAACTAATTTCTTGAATTAATAATAATTAATGAATATTATCTATTTGACTGATTTCTTAGGGTCAAAGTTCGCCGTTATCAATCTAGCCGTTGGAGTCTCTTCCCTAACTATTTAACTAGCTAAGCTGGATCGATTCTTCAACTTGTCCTGACGATGAACCACACTGGTTGGTTCGAAACGCGTCGACAAATGATTATTTGTGTGATTTCGCCGAAGATTCTCTGAACAATGTTATGGATCACAGAAGTCTAAATTCCTTAATAATTTCCTTGCTGGATAATATAAAAAAAAAACACTGGTTGTTTCTCCATGGACATAGGCCAAACTGGGTGAACCACGTATATCTGTGTATCTATTGTTTATGCGTTTTCTCTATTTATATTTCTACAATATTTTATTTGTTCCATTGCTCTTTAATATATAAATCTTTAGCAATTGGTATCAGAGGCGAAAGTATTTTTGGTTGATAAACTTGCAGGAGAGAAGGGTTCCTGGTTCAAGTGGAAGAAATGGCAGAAGATGGTAGGTTTAGGGTCGAAACATTTAACGACCAAAACTACCAGCTGTGGAAGCAGATGGAAGATTATTCGTACTAGAGAGATCTATAACAACCATTGAGTGTAAAGACAAAGAAGATGATGATTATGACAGACATAGAATGGGATATTCTCGATAGAAAAGAACTTGGAACAATATGGTTATGCCTAGCAGTGTTGGTAGCATTTAATATTTCAAAGGAAATGACAACAGAGGGTTTAATGTCGACATTGGCCAAACTATATGAAAAACCCCCGGACTCAAATAAGGTATTTCTTATGAGTCATTTATTTAATATGAAGATTTCAGAAGGTGGATCTATTGTTGATTATTTAAATGAGTTTAATACAAGTACCAGTCAGTTAAGTTCTATAGTGGTAACTTTTGATGATGAATTTAGGGCTCTGTTTTTTCTGTGCTCATTGCCAGAAAGTCGGAATGGTTTAGTTATGACCATTAGTAACTCTGTCCTTGGATCTAATTCTTTAAAGTTTGATGATGTTGTCAGTGCAATCCTTAGCAAGGAAATGCGATGGAAAAGCTCTGGTGAGACATCAGGTAATGCTTTAACTATAGAGACTAGCGGAAGAAAAATGGAAAGAGGAAAGAGCAGTCGTAAGTTAAGAAAAGGAAGATCCAAGTCTAGATCGGGGATAGTGTGCTGGTATTGCACGAATAAATGGCACCTAAAGAAAGACTGCAAGTCTCGAAATGGAAAATAAGGAGATATGCAACAAGAAAATAATCATGAAGCGAATGTAACAAGTGATGTGTTGCAAGATGCTTTGATTCTTTCATTAGAAAATATTATTAATGCCTAGGTGGTAGATTCTGGGGCCTCATTCCATGCCATACTTGATAGGAAACATTTTTATGATTATGTTCAAGGAGATTTTGGACAGGTTCGATTGGGTGATGATAAACCCTGTAAAATCATTAGAATGGGTACAGTTTTCATAAAATAGAAAAATGGAAATCAGTGCTATTGAAGGAGGTGAGGCATGTTCCAAATCTGAAGAAATTTTTTATTTCAACATGGTAGTTGGGAGGTGAAGGTTGCATAACTACTTTAACAGATAAAACCTGGAAGGTCACTAAAGGATCCCTCATAATAACGAAAGGAGTAAAGGTTGGTACATTGTATTTACGCAATGGTATTTCTAATTTTGTTAATGCTTTAACTTCTATAGGAGAAGATACAGAATTGTGGCATCATAGGCTTGGGCACATGAGTGAGAAGGGGATGCATATTCTTCACTAAAGAAATATGTTGCCAAGTTTGAAGCATGTTGATATAAAATTCTGCGAGAATTATGTTTATGGAAAATATAAAAGAGTCAGATTCCTTATAGTTAGGAAAGAAAAGAAGAGTGAAACATTATAGCTTGTGCATACGGATGTATGGGGACCTGCTCAAGTATCATCTCTTGGTGGCTCTCGTTATTATGTTACTTTTATTGATGATGCAACCAGAAAAACTTGGATTTATTGTATTCAACATAAATATGATGTATTTGATACTTTCAAGAAATGGAAAACTTTGGTTGAAAATGAGACAAGAAAAAGGTTGAAGTGTCTTAGATCAGAAAATGGAGGTGAATATTGTAGCAAAATTTTGGTAGGTACTGTTCAGAGAATGGAATTCGTAGAGAGAAGACAGTTCCAAGAACACCACAAGAAAATGGTGTGTTAGAAAGGATTAACATGACAATCATGGAGCGTGCAAGGTGCATGAGATTTCATGCATGATTGCCTTTACAATTTTGGGTAGATCCTGTAGATACTGTTGTTTATCTAATAAATAGAGGGCCTTCAAGTTCCTTGGATGGTGGTATTCCAGAGGAGGCAGGATAGGTAAAAAGGTAAACTACTCTTTTTTAAAGAATTTTGGTTGTGACGCTGTTGTCCACATTAATAAAGGAAATAAAACAAAGCTTGAGGCAAAATCAAAGAAATGTACCTTTATTAGATATGGTGTTAATGATTTTGGTTATCACTTTTATGATTATGAAAAGCACAAAATCAATAGGAGCAGAGATGTCATATTCAATGAAAAGGTTTTGTATAAGGATCAACTCAGGAAAAGAAACAGGAAAAAGAAAATAGAGAATACACAGTGCTTGATGAGATCACAGAAAAAGTGATGGTGCCTAAAAATCATAATGATCAATAGCCACAACAACAGCCATGATAGCAACAAACACCTCGAACACCTAAAAGTGGTGTTAGAAGATCTACTAGGATAAGTAGACCCTCCCAATGATACTCTCCTTCATTATATTATGTAATGCTATCTGATTTTGGCGAACCAGAATGTTATGAAGAAGTAGTGCAAGTAGAAACCAACAAGAAGTGGGAGCAAGCCATGAAAGAAGAGATGGACTCCTTATCACATAGCCAGAATTGGGGCTTAGTCAGGTTTCTTGCAAGTAAAACAACATTGCAGAATAAATGGGCTTACAAGTTGAAGGAAGAAGATGGAGGTAGAAAAAGATATATAGCTAGATTTGTGGTGAAAGGGTTTCCACACAAAAAGGGTATAGACTTTGATGATATATTTTCTCTTGTTGTTAAAATCACTTCAATCAGAACTATTTTAAGTCTGGTAGTAGTTGAAGATTTGCCTCTTGAGCAGTTAGATGTAAAGACATCCTTTCTCCATGGCGATTTGAAGGAAGAGATATACATGTAGTAGCCACAAGGATATGAGGTCAAAGGGAAGGAGAAACTAGTGTGCAAGTTGAAGAAGAGCTTGTACGGCTGAAAACAGGCTCCAAGGCAGTGGTATCTACAATTTGACAGGTTTATGTCTGAACAAGGTTATACTAGATGTCACTTTGATCATTGTGTTTATCTCAAAAGGAAAAATGATGGATGCTATATTATATTGTTATTGTATGTAAATGACATGCTTGCTGCAGGTTCTAACATACAAGAAATAAATGTGCTCAAAAGAAAATTGGCAAACTCATTTGCAATGAAGGATTTGGGTGCTACAAAACAAATCCGGTATGAGAATAACTAGAGACAGGAAGAATCGCAAATTAACATTGTCTCAAAGTGAGTACATAGAAAAGGTGTTGAAAAGGTTTAATATGCAGAATGTAAAGCCAATTAGTATACCTTTGGCTCGCCATTTCAAATTAAGTAAGGAGGAGTGTCCTAAGACTCAGGAAGAAATGGCTCATATGTCTAAAGTTCCATATGCATCAGCAATTGGAAGCTTAATGTATGCAATGGTCTGCACAAAGCCTGATATTGCACATGCAGTGGGAGTTGTAAGAAATACATGAAAAATCCAGGGAAAGAACATTTGATGGCAGTGAAGTGGATTCTCAGGTATTTGAGAGGTACCACAAATCAAGAATTATGCTTTAATGGTTCAAACATTGCTCTACAGGGATATGTTGATGCAGATATGGCGGGTGATAGAGATAACAAGAGGAGAACAACAGGGTATGTGTTTACTGTAGGTGGAACAACTATTCACTCAGCCTCAAAACTGAAAAGTGTTTTTTCACTCTAAACAACAAAAGCAGAGTATGTTGCTGCTACAGAGGCTAGTAAAGAAATGATTTGGTTACAAAGGTTTCTGGATGAATTACGTAAGAAGCAAGAGTTGGGCAAGTTATATAGTGACAACGAGAGTGCCATACATCTTGCAAAGAACTCTGCATTTCATTCCAAGACTAAACATATATAGCTCAAGTACAATTTCATATGGTTAGCATTAGAAGATGGATAGTTGAAGCTGGAAAAGATACACACTAGCTAGAATCTTGCAGATATGTTAACAAAAGTTGTAACCAGGGAAAAACTGAGAATCTACTCAATTTCAATTGGTCTTCAGGTATGATGAAGAAGATGAGAAATAGCCAGGTCCAAAGTGGAGTCACTGTCAAATAAATGAAGCAGTGGTGGTGTTGCTATAATCAGTCTCCAAGTGGGAGATTGTTGGTTGTGGAGCCTGATTATCTTCTGTATTCAAAGGTATCATTGCATTGGACCCAAATTCGTAATGGGGTTCCAACGCCGCCTGTAAAATATTCGCTGTAGGGGGGGTCGAGGGGGGCAACAGCACCCCCGAAGCTAAGAATAGATGTAAAATTGCCTTGTAAAATGTTGTAATTTTGTAGTCAATCGAGGTTGTTCATTAGGTGGACATATGATGGTATAAATTATGTTTAATTTAGGGGTTTTGCCCTATAAGGAAAACCCTCACTATATATGAGGGAATTGTATTGCATCTATGTAGATCTGTATTCTGAGTGAGGAAGAGAGAGGAGATTGAGAGCAAAGAGGGAAATACATTGGATCTGTTGTAGGTTGTATCTCTTCAGTTTGTTGGATAATATACAAAGAAGGACTGGCTATTTCTCCATGGACGTAGCCCAAACTGGGTGGACCACGTATATCTGTGTCTCTATTGTTTTATGCTTTTTCTGTGTTTATATTTCTATAATATTTTATGTGCTCCATTGCTATGTAATATATAATTCTCTAACACATATGATTTAGTAGTCTTGAAATCATAGCCTGGATGGATGATACTACATCTGGAGTCTTCTATTGCATTCAATTGTTTGCTCAAGTACGAGTCTAACCATGTGAATATGTGATATGAACTCAAACATGGGAAGACACCATCTAATTACCAGCCAATGATGTAAGTAGATGTGAGAGAAATCACCGATAATGATAATGATCTCCAAGGTACTACAGTACATTATGCATGGTGTGAATAGATGTTTTGATGCTGAACACCATACAAAGTCTTTCGGTCGAAGGCCATTGATGTCAAGCTATCATTGGAAGTGAGAAACCTACCATTGATGTATGAAAGCCTCAAGGTATTGGAAAGGTGTTTCTAAGTCAACTTCTTTGATAATGTGTTGAGGTTGGCAAGAAGTGACTCGTCGCAAGAGGGCCTTGATGTATCTAACATCAATGACACGAAACAAGTGTAATGATTTTCGAGATGAAATTTAACTGACGACACAAGTTTCAGGGATGGTGATCATGAAAATGAAGGTTTATGGTATTGCAAAGGATGAATTTAAACTGGGTGACTTGTCTTGAACATGTCGAGAACACTCAGATGAATCGGTAGCATTGACCCAAACAAAGTGATGGATGGTATGATAGACCAACAGTATGATAACCATCAAGCTGATAACCCAACCCAAGTAGTCATGGTGATGAAGTGAAAGTGTCATGTTCAAGAGCAACCTGCAACCATAAAGTGGTTTTCCCCTTTTTTCCATTTTCCCAAATCTTTGCTGACCAGTACCTCTTCATTTTTTATCAATATTGAGGATGATAACATATGCTTGTTGTATAATTCCACCCTTCGGGTGAATCCATCGCCATGTGATATTTTAACAAGCCTAGCGAAAGTGAAACTCGGCCATGTCATGATGGAAAAGTTTCTCCATATTTGATGTTTTAGTGAGTCTAGTGACAATGATAACTTGGTAGTTTTCATGTTTAGAGAGTTTGAAAATGGACAAAATGAAAACTCCAAAAATTCTTTCTCGTAAATTTGTCTCTCAAGTCTGAAAAATCGTAAAACAATACAAGAGAGAACCTATTGACCATGTTTAGTCAACGTATTCCTTTTTTGTAAATAACTTATCTCATCTTGAAAAAGGGTTAAACTTATACTCAGTAGATGTTGTTTCCAATTCGTTAACGAGATGAAAAGGACAAGCGCTCAACAATATTTTCATATTTCGAGAGTCTAAAAAGAGCTTAAAGAGGAATCCACTTTGAGGAATGAGCGGTGTCAAGGATAGAAACTGGTTCCGATGATGTTGAAACTTCTCAAAACATCTTGATTTATGTGAAGAGGCTAGCTAATAAGACCACTCATTGCTATTGTTCCTCAAATAGGGTAAAATAACCAAGTGAAAGCATATGATCGGCCAAGGAGATAGTGACGATGGAAGGAGAAAAACCAAGGCTCATATAACAGAAGAGGCTGATAGAATGGCAATCACAAGGGTTAAAATGGAGAAGGGTTCATTTTTACACAAGCTTGAACAATAGGAAACTATGTTTGGATTCAGTTTCATGTTTACACAAGCTTGAAACGAAAAATTATACTTGGATTCAGTTTCATTTTTAGACAAGCTTGAAATGAAGAACTATGCTGGAATTCAGTTTCATTTTTACATAAGCTTGAAACGAAAAAAAATTCTTGAATTTAGTTTCATTTTTACACAAGATTGAATCATAAAAAACTATGCTTGAGATTGGTTTACATGCTCCCAGCATGATGACTCGATTATAGGTGCATGCCCCCAAGCTTCATTACATTCACCTAAGTAGACTACTCGTGGCTATCAGGTGGATGGAATGAAGGTTCATTAATGAGATCAAGTGAAAGACTTTACTGGGGTTTTACGAGATCTACTCAAAGATTCAACTTGGAACTTTTCTCCAGGGAACCTTGTTTCATTTTTTAATGAGATTGACACAAGACAAGGAACTCTGCTCAGATTCCTTGTTTCATTTTCTAATGAGCTTGACACAAGACATGGAACTTTGCTTTGATTCCTTGTTTCATTTTTTAAAGAGCCTGACACAAGACAAGGAACTATGCTCTAATTACTTGTTTCATTTTTTAATGAGGTTGACACAAGAGAAGGAAATATCCTCATATCCATGGTTTCATTTTTTATCGAGGTTGACACAAGAGAAGGAACTATCCTCATGGGAGTTGTTTCATTTTTTAATGAGGTTGACACAATAAAAGAACTATCCTCTTTTCTCTCGATCACGACTCATAAGAGGTCATGACTTCCAAGAGGTTCTCATCAGATGGGAGAACAATGCTCCGAAAGGGATCCGTAGCAAGTAATCCATTACAGAGATTTAGTTCTAATGCCCCCAGTACATAATGTACAGCATCACTGAATTGATCGTCAGTTGATGTAGGCATGGAACGGGTTGCTACATAATTAACCCATGGCGACAATGATACCATTGGTACAAAAGGACTACTTAGGGAATATGGTTGACTGGAAGCCATATTTGGACCAGGAAATGAAAGCTGGTCAATGGTGACAATTCTCCCTTCATGCAGGAAACAAATCACTCGAAAGAGTGTTGAAACAATAGCTCCCATGTCATAAGCATAGTCACGCCCAAGAAGTAAATTGTAATCTAAAGGACCTGGGACTACCATCACATTGAGATAAACAATTTTTCCTCCCAAGGTATAGGTAACTGAGGGAGGATCCCTAATGGTTGACTGGTTCCTATGTTAAAATCCAACAAATTATGGTTAATAGGCACAAGTGGTGGTGAACCGAGTGTTTACCAAGTAGTGGAAGAAAGGATACTCATAGATACACCTTCATATATAATAGTGCCAGATTCAATCATATTACAAACATGTACTATGATCTAGAAAGCCACATATAAAGGAAGTGAACTGTCTACTTTGAGGGGGTATCGTAAAAATGGGAGAATTAACCCCTTGAGTTATGAGAGTAGGAGGGTTTTCCTCCTATCTTGATGGAATACGATGATTTCCCCTAAGCTCATTGGAATCTGAAGAAATGAAAAGAACCTGAGTCGTATCATACTCACTCTCTTCGAGAAATGTATGATTAACTGAAGGTGAAATCAGCTCAATTATTTCCTTGACATGTGATTGGTTAAGTATAAACTTATATGAATCACATTTAGAGAGAGTGGGTTTGACCAACGGTTGATTTGGGTCAGTCATTTCATCAACTAGTGAAATATTAAGAGATAGTCTCCTGTAACCAGATGGAAGTCGTTGCGGTGAAGCAGGACGGTTATCCAACACTTTTTTGGCTTCATCCAGATAGGGACAAAGGCGAATGGGGTGATTCCCTTAACATAACCTATAGGGAAACTTAGCTTTACCTTTTTTTCCATGAACTTTACTGGCACTAGTTGATGGTGTGTCACCAACATGATCTCTAGAAGTTGATGGCATAGGATGATGTGAACGAGAATACCATTCTTCTAAGATCTGAGGAATATCAGGACAATTTCAAAGAAGATGGTCTCCCACACAAAGTTTGCATGGATATCGAACTTTGTGAGGCTTGACGAATGGTTTCTCATCAGATGTTGCATTCAAGGCAATGGTTGCTTGGTTGCCCCTCTGCTGAATTTGCTTCTTCTTCTTCTTCTTCTTAGCCACCTGGTTACTAGTACAAATACTTTCACCAAGCGAAGAGGAAGAAGGGGAGGAAGAAACAACCCAGGAAGAAGGAAAAGGGTCAAGTTTAGCATCAACTGGAGGTTGATTTTGTTGAGTCAGAGGAGTACTCAATTGCGGAGAAATCACGACATTTTGAACCAAGGAGGTTGAAAATAGCCATGCTGGAAAGCCAATGGTAAGTCCTAGTAGGGATAATGTAGCCATATAAGGAGAACCAATATTTCTGAAAGGAGGAGAAGGACTGGGATTCCCATCCAAAGGAATTCCTTGATTGGTGGACTCTAGATTTGACACCATATGTTTCAACCTAAGATCAATTAAGGAGTGAGCGTGGAGGATGTTATCCATGGTCCTTTAATTTTGATTTTAATCAAAGTAACATAACAAAACAAAAGAGCGATAATCTAGGCAAAAGATTTACCAAGCAACTATGAATTGCAGAATACCTCCTCACAAACCAAGAAGTATGGGTAGGCAATCTCATTGAATGTTGTGTTTGGTGTATCACAGTGTACAAGGCAGCCGACTCGGTTACCTACAAATGGATAGAAACCTAGTGTTGTCCTCCCATATATACTCGAAAGTACGTGGAGGCCCAGTCCGTATAAGCGTTGTCTAATACAAAACTGCATAGTGAGAGCATTCCCATATACTTTACGTATTGCAAGACTGCCCTTTATACCCAAATGTACATGGATGAGCTATGATATACTCATGTATGTGGAATGGGGCACCACACTCGGGATGTATTATAGACAAGTTAGCGACAACTGCTTTGTTTTACGACACCGAAACACGTCTCTGGCCTAGAACCATTAAATGTTTTTTGTTAGGTGACAATGCTCCATTAGGTAAATTGATGTTAATTTTAAGTTGATCTTTCTTAGGAATTTGCCTGTCAAGTTCACCACGTGATGTATTCTGAAATTCCTAAGAATGCAACTATTATGATAAGCATTCTTTCTATTCAATTTAACAATGAAAATCTCATCTAATAGTGATAGAGCAATCGGATTTCTTTCGATCAAATAGCAAAGAGCACAATCTAATGCAATTTCCCTAAACTATTTCTATGAGCACACAAAAACTTTTTCAACACAAAATGCACGTATTTCTTTTCGACTTCCTTAATGTGAATATGAACAAAAGGAAACAAATGTACATAAACCAATCAATATTTAAAAAGAGTGAAGACTTTTTGATAGTTCTATTTCGAAGGAAAAGAAGAATTTTACAACACTTTCTTTCGAGCAAAGATTAATCAATTATAATCTAACTTTGACTATGGATCGATAATGACAAAGAAAACATTTAAGAAACATTAATTAACCAAGTCAAAGTAGGGTTAGCAAAGGAGATAAAAACTTGTTTTCTGAGACATAGCATTCATTGATCAATGAGCAAGCAATCAAACAGAGGAAATTTGGCAGAAACTCAATCCAAAGGTGTGAAACTAACCCTAGGAGGATCAATGTAGCCCTGAATGGGAGACAGTGTGATTCAGAGAATTTTCCCTAAATCAATGGTGCTATGTAGTGCACTATGTCCCTCACAAGCCTGCGCTAGTGAGAGTAAACCATTTCAAGAGGCAAGTTGACATAGTTTTGACCAAAATTCAATGTAAGAGAGCTGAAATACAATCAATGAACACATGTAGGGTCTACAAGAGTGTCCTAGGAGGTGGAGAAGATACTAGGAAGGATGACCTTCCCTACTGGAGTCGCCAATTTATTTTGGAGAATTTGGTATCTACGGATAAATACTAATTTCCTAGATATGTAGCCATATCTAGAACAATAGTTTAAATCACTTTAGCCTTTTCCTATAAACAATAGATAAGACAAAGAAGATGAGAAGACCTACTTGTAGTTTCTCTTTCCTCTTGTCTCCTTTGTATCAATCCTATCGCTCCTTCCTGTACTTAACACACTTGAGAAGTACATGTAAAGATCAATTGAAAACAAAGAACCAATCAAAGAAAAATATCTATTGAATACAAGTAAATGGAATCAGATACATTCACACATAGAAGCATCATATAACAAGATAATCATATGGGAAATGGGTTCAAATACTTTATTGAAATAGAAGAAGGAATTACAACCATCAAGTTTGATTCAAAGTCACTCCTTCAGCTTGGATCCCATCCACATCACATCAAAAGAATGAAAAACTTGTAGCATAACAATACTTGTCTCATAGTCATTTCTCATAGCAACATTACCTCCTTACAATTCAACATAGTCAAGCCCCTAATCACTTAGATGAGTGTTCAATTTATATGAGCATGAAGGAGGTTATGTCATAAATGGGGGTATTGAATGGCCCTCCATATATAGAATTAGTTCCATGGTGGAGGGGATGAGAGGATAGGACGCATCTTAACTCATTACTCATCCATTTTCGAGCTCATAGGAGTTGATAAGTGAGGGAAACTTCTAGATGACTCCAAGAGATAAGATTATTCCCCAAACATTATGTGAATTTCACTCTATCTCGCCTAACGTAGGTGAAAGAGGGCCTAAGTGCTCTACAGAGCACCCTGGCATGGACTCAACTATTGTGGAGCACACCCTTACATGTACCTCCCTATGTTGGTCCCATTAGAGGTCATTTCAAGATGTCTTCAAGTCATGAAACTATCTGGGAAGGATGCATTTAAAAGGGTGACTTGTTTAGGGCATATAGCAACTGAAATTAGGCTTTGATGAGCCCCAAAACACTAATATGGATGATGGGAGTGATGTGCCCAAATGAATCTGTAACACTTTCTGATCAAACATATGATAAAATTCACGTTGTGATTGAGGCTAGTATGTATCAAACATTGATTGAGTTTCTAATGTAAGCATAAATACTAAAAAATTGATGAACATTTTTGAACTTCTACCTATTGTTAATGTTGTAGATATACTTATTTTTCACAAGGACATTAATGTTATGGTTAACAATGTGTTTTATTAGTTTCAGATTTATGTCTTTATATATACATTTTAGGTTGTCTAGTGAAATCATTTTTCTTTAAGGAATTTGAAAATTTCAATTCTACATGTTTTCTCTCTAGAGTCATCCATCTCCATCTGTTCTTCTCCCTGCACTTTACACTCTAGGAAATACTATATCTAGAGATGGACATTTACATTTTATTTGTTAAATTATGTTCACAATCTAGAATTTCACTGCCTCTTGGAACTATTGACCCATAATCATAAGAAAAGTATCAAGAAGAAATCATCCTGGACCATCTGAAACATAATCGTAGAAAACAAAGATCAAATACAGATTCCTTAGCTACTACTTTGTAGTTTAAAATGGCATTTCATTGAATATATTATTACTTATAAAATATTGTTTAAGTTCATGTATCCTGATTTTGCATTGGTTTACGGGCTATGATTAGTGCATACATCATTCCTACTCTTGTACAACTAGTGCAAACTGTTGAGTTTGATATCAAGAAAGAAACAACATGGAGTATATCCAATGCTACTTCTGCTAGTACACATGATCAACTCAAATATGTCTTTAATGAATATGTATGATCAACACAAGCATTTCCAAAATTAGATATCTAACAAAGAGGACAACTTATAAGATGTGATATAATGAGATGTGTTTGATGATACCAGTCAGTGTGATGTAGATGTTAAAGAACTTGTGTTAGTTGATGCAATTAGAAAAAATATTGATACCTTCTTTTGTTTGTAGATATCTTGTGAATCAGGAATGCATTAAGCCTTTATGTGATCTTCTAGTTTGTTAAGACCCAAGAATTGTAGCTCATGTATGACCCAACAAATAACACATTATTACTTATCGAAGGATTTGGTGGTGATCCCTCTAGAATTTCATTCACAACAAGTTATAATGACACAGTCTGCACTCATGTGTCTCAATACCAAAAAAACATAGGCATTGTGTGATTTTTGACTCCAATGTTCCTAAGAGAAACACATATCATTGATAGCATTTGTGAGCTTCCAAAATCTAAGTGGGTTTTGTGAAACTTCCATTAAGGGCCCTTACCACATAGTGAATTCAACTTCCATTGTAGGTAAGGTACATGCTTAAATTTCTTTACATATGAGGTAATAACTTGTTACATCATCTTGATTTTAGGGAGAAATATTCATGTCTAGTAACTCAGTTTCTTTTGGGAAGCCATACCTTTGGAAGGAAGCATGTTCCATCTATCTTCCCGGAGATACCTTTGGAAGATTATGTGAGGAAAATCTCAAGTCTTTGGAAGTTGGGACAAAATACAAATATTGATCAAACATTGTTGAAAATCAAAATAATACTTCTCCTCAGAAAATGCTCAATCGTAATAATGAAATTTATGAGAAAGAAGTATATATTCTTGAAACTTATTTGGAGAGAAGATGGTGAATATGGGCAAAAGCTACCTACCACTGGAGAAGCAATCAACCAATGGTTCCTTTTGGTGGATTCACCTTTGGTTGAAAAGTTATAATTATGTTTTACTGATATAACATTGGTTCAATTGTTGATTTTATTTTCATTGTTTGTTTTCTTTAACATACATACCACTACCAAATTTTAATAATTTCAGCTATTGCAATTCAGCAAAATTGATTACTATGATTTGAAGTAGTTTGGAAAATTACAAGAGATTTCTTTTCTACTAGAGTGTTTGGGATACTAGATTTTCCTTTTGCGATCTTTTTATCAATTTCAAATCATTTTTTTGTATATTTATATATGTTCATTTTCATTATTGAGTTATCTTTCAAAATATTTGTCTCAAGGAATTCTAGTTGTTTTGGAACTTCCTCGAAATATCATCAAATGCTTTCAGCATACCAGAATAAGCATTGTGCTGCAATTATATGAACATGATTCAATCTGATTCACACAACTCAATGATATCCCATATATGTTTTCCTAACCCAGTGCCAACTTCCCTAGTTTCAACCATCTTCCTAGTTATGGGAAAAAGAAATGTGATATTTTGTGTCTACGTATTCTGTATCTAGCATATATGATTACATGTACTTGTTTTACAAAACTTTCATAAATGTTATACAACACATGCACTAAAAATGTTACATCTAGTCTCACAGTTCCTTGTTAGTTAATGGAATTGATTTGTGTACAATATAGACCTGCTTTGTAAACAACTATTTCTCTCTTATTTATTACTATTTTATATCAATTATTCCTATTTTTTCCTACTATGAAAATTTTCCTTGTGAACATTGGTGGCACCAATTAAATACTTAATACATGGATCCATCAATTTTAAATGTAGAAATTTTGTGATAAAAAATACATGATTCCCAGTTGTATGTGCTTCCCTTGAATAATTCGTTCATTTTCTTATCTATGATTTGCCTTGAGGCCAACTAATAGGGCCAATTGACTGCTCAGTACATGGATCCAAAAAAACTTAATCCGGTGATCCTTTTTGTAAATGCTCTTGAATAATTAATTTATTTTGAAATCTATGGTTTATGGAAATCTCATTTCCCCTAAATCTTTAAAAACAAAAAAAATTCCATAAAAGATATTTCCATGCTATTTTAGATAGTGTCCAAGTTGATGTTATTGCTTTTTTGGATTAGTGTACAATGTCATTGTATTTTAAATGCAAATATGCACAAAACTCATTTATACCAAAGTACAGTGACATGCCACCATGTGCATGTTGTCTTGATAGAGACAAATTTTTAAGAGAATAATTGCATTGTAAGGCGTTTCCCTTTCAAAACAACTCCCCTAGTTGCCATTGTGTGCGGTTATCCATCGTCCATTCTCTATGTTAGATGATAGAACTATCTTCTATTGTCATATCAATACCTCATATCTAGGTTTTTACTAAAGTCAATTACTAAGTTCAGGTGAGAATTTAGTTATTTTGTTCCATGTGAATATCATTGTACTTCCATCAAGCATATCTAGGTGGTTACTAGATTCCGGTGGCACTTTAGTTATTCCAATGACCCTAATCACACTTTTGTTCCACCTACTTGTGTATATTGGGCAGCGCAGAGTGGGCTAGAAAAGAGGAGTACAACGCAAAGGATTAATCGTCAATCACCACCCCATGCATGGTCAGTTGGTTTCTTATGGGGGATCTTTCCACTAAGTGACTTGAGCATCAAGCGTCTAGTAATAGATACGCCCACCATGTACAAATTTGCAATGTTGCAAGGTTTAAAACAGGGATTAGAATGTGCTTGTTGTCTATTCATATTCGAAGGTCCGTATGTCTTGCGATTGCTACCCAAGAAGCCAATGAACTAGAGGACAATGGTCCTCAGCTCCTATAAGCCTTTATGCAAATTCACAGCAACGACATGGATTTGACATAGGTTAAGCTGAGAGACAAATAGGAAACAAATCGCAGAACGACACAAACAAAAAGAATGGGTGGATCTTCTGCTAAGATTGGCTACAAGAGACCCATGTCTTAGATCATTGAATTCAATAGAATTAGTCCCACAGTAGAAACAACAATACGCTGCTTCCACTTACCAAGTATCGATAGGGAGATGGAAAAAAATTGTTTTCTATTTCTAGGGATATTGTGGAATCATTGACCAATGACAATGACACAAGGGATGCAAACAATGCTGGTATAAGAAACAATATTGATTATTTTAGAGAAACTATGAAGGATAAATATATTCTCTCCTCTTATTGAATAAATTATTAAACCTAAATTAATAAAACAATAAAAATCAACATATTTTCTTTAGAAATTTATTTTTCATTAAAGCGGCAACTTTTACAGAGATTCAAGATACACTTTTTTTTTTCCTAATAATCACATGCTTTCTTGTTTTAAGTAAAATCGATAAGAGCATAAAATGGTTTACAATTTCACTAGTATTCTATAATGTTTCTTTATCAATCAATATAACTTCACAGTTAGAGTTACTTTTACTTGATCAATTTCTATCTCTTGCATTGGAAAATTAGCTTTGCACACGCTGGTCAATCTATGATTCTTTTGATATGGGATGTAGTTTAACTTGTAACTTATTTAGTTCTCGATGTGAGAGATTATGGTTTCCAGATTTGTATTGGTTGAAATTATCAATAAAAATTACTATCACACCATTGGATGAATAAGGAACTGTAGCTATCCATTGTAATAGCATTAGTGGGAATGTTTACAAGTCAAAGGAGGTTAATCATTAAATAAATTGAATCAACGACTCCTCGGTCTATAGAGTATTAATGGTAGCTCCGTATTTGTGTCAATCATGTATTGTTACAACACTGAAGTGGTTCATAATCTTGACCTCTGCAAATTGGAAGGCTAAGTACAGCTTTACAAATCTCATCAAAATTTTCAAAGAAGTGTTTCACTTTAAATACATTCAACAATTTTGAAGGTGCCTTTATTTTTAGATGAAGTGATTTGAAAAGAAAATTAGAACCAAGGAGCATGACCTAAATAATTATATTTTTTGAAGGATGTTTTGTGTTAAAGCTTTATTAGTTAAAAGTGAACTCACAAAGATTTTGTTTGGACACACATTTGTGTTCCCAAAGAAACTTTAATCATTTTTTGTGAGTTGTTGATATCATTAATTAAAACGGCTTTCGTATCCTAGTTTAGGCTCATAGTCCTTTCTAGGATTCAAAGACCAAATGTGTTGATATTCATTATTCAACTTTACCATCCTTGTATGGTAATTATTTGAGATTTTTAACATCCTTGAGTGCAAAAGTTTCATATTTTGGCTTCAATTTGATCTTCTTATAATTTATCCAAAATCATTCGATGCAGGTCTATGATCCTGTCCACAGAATGATAAACAAGAGTGATACAAATGTCTCCTAGAGTTTGAATTGGGGTAACAATGTAAATAATGTAAATGGATCTGAACGAAACCCAAGAGAATTATATCAATTGCAAGAAATATTGAATCCCAAATAAAGTTGGCATACACAAATAGGTTGTGGATAAATTTCAACCATTCAAGTAGGAAAATACTTGTTATATCAACTGCAAGAAACCTTGAATCCCAAATAAAGTTCGAATATACAAATAGGGTGTGGATAAATTCCAACCATTCAAGTAGGAAAATACTTTAAACAAGTGTTGTGAGTGAAAATACATATGGATATTTAACCAAAAGACCAAATCAAGGTCTTCTACTCAATAATTGCTAAGGAATAGACCTTTTCCACCTCTACAGTATATTCTTTCGAAACTACACTAAATAACAAAAACTAGAGAACCTGATATAGTGGATACTCCTATCATCCCAATGATGCAATTCTTGAGACACCCCTCTTTAACTAAGATAAAAAATTATACTTACGCTCTTTAGCGAAATCTGCTGACACTTTCACTTTCATCATGGAAGAGTAACAACTTCATGCTACTCCTATGTTAGTGCCTTAGGGCATTTCCTTTGCAACATCGGGTGAAATTGCTAGTTTAAGACACTCCCATAAAAATAATATTTAAGATTATACACAATTTTTCCTTTTGTTTCAAGTTAACAAAATTTACCTAAACATTATGTCAAATATTATCTTAAAATCTCTTTAAAATTGTCTCAAATATTGTCTTAAAACCACTATATATTATAATAATACAATAATCAAAATAATTAAATTGAAAAGCAAAAAAATATAATGTAAATAATAAAACACCCTACTCCACAAATATACTGAATAAATGAAGTTTTATCGTTAAAAAAGCAACTGGTTACATTAAACCCAATTTTAAACCTCAACACAAATCGAATTTTTCCATTTCGCATGACTGTTTTACGTTCATGCTAGTCGTGAGCTTAAATTTACCAACTTTTTCGGGCTTTCATTCTCATAGATTGACATGTCAACTCGGTGGCCATAGTAAGCTTGAATTTACCAACTTTTTCGGGAGTTCATTCTCATAGATTGATATGTCAACTCGGTGGCCTTTATAGCAAATGGACCTCCTTATGGTGTTCTCCAATTCTCGCAACACACTTTTTCTCCCATTATGGGCAATTAATTGGGAAATAAAACTCAATTCGCGAAGTTCTCTCTTACAATATCTTAGAATAGATCTCAGGGAACCAATGTTGTGGAATTTATCTATGAAAGATCATATATTAGATTTTTATTTTTCCCATAATACACATACTAGATCGTAATGAGAAAATCTGTAAATGTATATTTAGAAATTGCACAGTTTACAATTATATAGTACCTAATAGTAATGCAGAGCTAATTACAGACATGAGTGAATCAATTCTGGCTTCCACTTCTATTAAAATGGATTCTTATCTAGTATTGATTTATCACAATTTGTCCTTTTGCATTAATTTCTCACAGTTGTACTGCTAGAAAAGACTCAGAGCAACCTGTGAGAACATGTCTTGCGCCAGGATATTATACACTTTGTCCATTGGATGAAAAGAGTCCCAAAATATGTATTTGGATCGATCGTGGGACACCAAAGTCACGAGGTTGCATAGTATACCTGTCTTGAGAAAACCTGTAACGCCTCCAGTTGTGCGACACGTTCGGGCGTCGGGCAACCCGGGCATGCGCGCGGGTAGGCGAAGAGTTGGAGCAAACGACGAAGGTGCGACCTGGTTATGCGACATAACTTGTGATGAAACCTACAATACAAAGGTGTTGCGATGGAGTTCATACCCACGTTTGGAGGCTTTGCGATATGGGTTGGCCGACTTGCCATGAAGGGTGAGGCCAACACATGGTTGGCGTTCAAAGGGGTGCGTAAACACAGATTTGGTGGTCGGCTGGGCGAGCCACCACCCCATGTGCGATGGCTATATATCTGGGAGCGTTGGAGCTCAAAATTCATCAACTCACTTTGCATTAATCACACACACTTTGCACTTGGTGAAGAGCTTCTTGTGTGTAGTTTTGGAGGAGAGATGAGCGCATGGCTCATGCGCTCTCCTTGGTAGAACGCTCTTGGTGAGAGGTGAACGCGTTGGGCAAGGTGTGCCTGGGTTGAGTGTGCAGAGGTGTTGTGCGACGACTTGGCGTGCGCACCTTGGTGACTTGGGTGAGCACCCGCCCATCATGCAAGTGTGCACGAAGACTTGTTGGAGTGTTGGGTTGTGAATGGAGGTGTGCCTTGGTTGGAGGCACCTTTGTGTGGCGACTTGTAGGTGCACCCGAGTTGGGCAAATGACACGACGGTGCGACGGGGTGAATGAAGATTTGGTTAGTCATGCAACAACCATGCGGAGGTGCCGACGAGCTGGGCAACTGAGTTTTCTGAAGTTGTGAAAAATTGGCTAAGTGTAAATTTGGGGTTTCCCAAGATTTAACTTGTGCATTGTAAAAATGAAAGATTGTATAATATATTGTTGGGCAGACTCATATTGCGGGGAGTTGCCCTCCCTTTATACTGTTGCATTTCTCTTGTATAATGTTGTTGATAATGAATGTGTATGGGTGTTCATTGTTATAAAGGCACATTAATAATACTTGGTAACGAAAAATAAACTAAGTGTGGGTTGTTAAGGTGTAGTCTACAATCATAAGTATTGGTGAAAAGAAAACGGTTGGTAGTGTCGCACCTTGCCGGCATGGTTGAAAGACCACCGTAGGCTTGGGAGCGTGACAGTTGGTATCAGAGCAGGCTGATGGCCGAGTTAGAGCAAGGTTGCTCGTGAATAAGTGACAGTGGAAGCAGGTACTTTCATGTGAAGGAAGCTAATTTCACATCCAAGTGGAATGAGGGCCGGTTCATGGTTGCAGGGAACTTGGTGAAGCTGGCGAAGGTTGGAACCAGAGGTCGTAGAGTTGGGCAGGCAGTACTACGTGCTATTCATACAATTTGGGCACTTGTCAGGTGGGCAAGTGGGACTGCGTGTGGACAGGTATACACGGTTTGGGTGTCTGTGGACCAAACGAAGTGCGAACTGGGGAAGACATGCGACAAGGCATAGCAGGTTTGGAAGAATGCAAAGGGAAGCTCTTGCTTACCTTATACAGGTTGAAGTGGATGAAAGAGGAGAATCCCCGAATCCGAGAGAATCTTGCAGTCTTGGAAAGAAATGTTGAAGACGAGCTTCTTCAACTTGGATGGAAAATGGAGCAAGATGAAGTTGCAGATTGTGCAAACAAGGAAGAGGAATCTGTGATAGTTGAATATTTTGTAGACATGATCATGATGGAGGATGAACTTGAGGTTGATCAAGTTGGACCAGGATCGTGCAGTTTGCAGACATGTATGGATGAGGGTACTCTCATGGAGGAACCTCATGATGATGATGATGATGATGTAAGTACTATTGATACTTGTGTTTCATTTGAGCATTTGGTAGATGAACCGTGTGCAGGGAAGGGCAAAGCCAGTTTGTCGATGCTAGAGAGCATCTTACCATGGATGTTTATGATGAGACCTTGTATGGAGAAGCAAGGATTGTTGATTGTTGCAAGACTTGCTGGGGTTGTTTGTGACCTTATGATAGAAGGTACAAAGGATCGTGAAAAGGGTGGAACTTGATGATCATTGTGGATGAATGGGTCATGCTTTAGCCACATGGCTAAGTGCCCGGAATGACTCATGGACAGATTGGAGGGCACACTCTTGGGTGGACTTCTCATGGCCAAGACCAAGAGCAAGTCCTCGTGGAACCTTTAGTGGAGCTCATGATGACATGAGATTGTTGTGACTTTTGGGGACTTCATATATGGTGGACTTAGAGGATCTGATGCATTGAGGAGCTGAGGTCAGAGACTTTGTTGCAGGATGGGGTGCATACTTTCAAGTACATGCATGGGGATGGCTTGAAAGAGTGACTTGATGTAGAGGATCGATATGAGACACTTTGGAGTGATGGAGTTACGCGATGATGATGCCTTGGTGGCAACACTTGGGCATGGGTTGAGCCGAGACTCAACTACTTTTTACACATGGCAGCTGATTGATCTATGATCATGGGTAGCACATGGATAGATGAGACATGTGTATACTTGTTTCTATGGTAGACTTGAGGGATGACACATTGCAGAGATGTTGGAGGTTGCTTCATGGACTTGGATGTGGCACACCGAGAGTTGGAGGTTGATGAGATGGTCTCTTCATATGGAGGAGGCACACATATGGATGATGTTGGGATAGATGTGGCTGATTTCATGCAACACATTGACACCAAACATCATGGACAACATGTTGCATATGAGATCAGGACTACTTCATGGACCTGAGCATGGATTACACTTATGGAGATGGGTTTTTGATCGAGTTCAGGATGTGACATGATGTTTTGAGAAACGAATGATGGTGGCATGAGGAGGTGCATTCTCATGATTTGAGCGTGATGGTTGGATTAGCTACCCAACTAGTTCAGACATGGGGGACGTCAGTGTACAGATATGTGTTAGCATTATGTTGGAGTATCATGGTAGTAGTTCACATGAGGACGACACATGATGAGGTCGACACGAGATGTTGCAGTGGGAATGTAGCTTGAGATGGAGGGGCCAACCTTCCACGATGGAGAGAAGCATGTGGAGATTGTGACATGGTGGTTGATGGTCATGGAGTGAGATGATTTCCGATGTATGACATACCGATGGGTGCATACCTTGGTATGATTATCTTGGTGACGGATGGTTGCCGAGGTGAGACATGATGGAGGCGGTGGTTCTACATATGTTGCACTGATGGTTGCAATATGTGGAGGAGTTGACATCATGGATGATCTTGGTGGATGGTTACCAGGATGGTATGTTGTCGAGGACGACAACGATTTCGGGTGGAGGATGTAACACCTCCGGTTGTGGGACGCGTTCAGGCGTCGGGCGACCCGGGCGTGCGCGTGGGTAGGGGACGAGTTGGAGCGCACGACGGAGGTGTGATTTGGTTATGCGACATAACTTGCGACGAAACCTGCGACAAAAGGAGTTGCAATGGAGTTTATACCCACGCTTGGAGGCTTTGCGATGTGGGTTGGCTGAAATTCCATGGAGAGCGAGGCCGACACATGGTTGGCACTCAAAGGGGTGCGTAAACACAGATTTGGTGGTCGCCTAGGCGAGCCACCACCCCATGTGCGATGGCTATATATGTTGAAGCGTTGGAGCTCAAAACTCATCAATGCACTTCGCATTACTCACACACACTTCGCACTTGGTGAAGAGCTTATTGTGCGCAGTTTTGGAGGAGAGATGAGTGCATGGCTCATGCGCTCTCCTTGGTAGAACGCACTTGGTGAACGCTCTTGGTGAGAGGTGAACGCGTTGGGCAAGACGTGCCCGGGTTGAGTGTGTGGAGGTGTTGTTGTGCGATGACTTGGCATGGGCGTCTTGGTGACTCGTGTGAGCGCGCGCCCATCGTGCAAGTGCACACATAGACTTGGTGGAGTGTTGGGTTGTGAACGGAGGTGTGCCTTGGTTGGACGCGCCCGTGTGTGGCGACTTGGAGGTGCGCCCGAGTTGGGAAAATGACACGACAGTGCGATGGGGTGAAAGGAGATTTGGTTAGTCGTGCGGTGACCATGCAAAGGTGCCGACGAGCTGGGCAACTGAGTTTGCCAAAGTTGTGAAAAATTGGCTAAGTGTAAATTTGGGGATTCCCAAGATTTAACTTGTGCATTGTAAAAACGAGAGATTGTATAATATATTGTTGGGCAGACTCATATTGCAGGGAGTTGCCCCTCCCTTTATACTGTTGCATATCTCTTGTATAATGTTGTTGATAATGAATGTGTATGGGTGTCCATTGTTATAAAGGCACATTAATAATACTTGGTAACGAAAAATAAACTAAGTATGGGTTGTTAAGGCATAGTCTACAATCGTAAGTATTGGTGAAAAGAAAACGGCTGGTAGTGTCGCACCTCACCGGCACGGTTGAAAGACCACCGTATGCACGGGGGCATGACAAAACCCGTTTCGTAGCAATATTTCCTCACTTCTTCAAATCCTTCCACACATTTGTTCATAAGTTATCAATGGTTAGTAACCTCTGTATTTCTGCACATAAAAGATGTGAAACTTATTTAAGCGTGAATATTACCATATTTTCTAGGATTCTTTATGAAGTCCAACACCTTATCATATACGTTAATATAAGCAAGCTTAAGTCCAGGAACTGATGGTTGTAATGCCTCTAGTAATGATACAACCTTCTAATTAAACGAGATGGCAACATTATTAAATTCGTCAAGGCATCCTTTATATTAGAAAAATTAAACAAAATTTTCACGGAGAGGCAGAGTAAGATATTTCGCGAAGCTATTTTCCCGCATATCACCTTCGCACACTGCGGGGTTAATTTCACAGAGGTGCAGAAGTCTATGACATTTGCAAAGTTGATTTCGTGGACCTCAATTTCGTGGAGATATTATAAAGACCCAAAGATGCAAAGTTCACCTATGGAAAAAATCGAGAGTTAAAATAAGATAAGGTTAAAGCAACACAATAAAATCTTAGTATTGAATTCTAAAACATGAAAACACATTCACATGAGGTTGTGACTCATTCACTAGGTAAAAAAAAAATTGTGCAGAATAATACATAGTAAAAATAACTATTATTTTCACGCGGCCACCAAAATTTTCTGCTTAGACACTTCCGCTCTCTTTCTCCCCAACTCTCTTACTCTCTAACCTCACAAAATGACTTTTACATTCACGTTTTAACTCGACATACAATTTTACATTTAATTGATAACATAGCAAAATAATTAATATGATGTTGTTGTTGAGTGTGATCAGAATCGTGCAGGTGTTTGTGGAGGGTGGGCAATAGTCCCTAAATGAATGCTTGCCCATATCTATTTACCAAAATACATTAAATGCTTTAAATGTCTTTGCTGATTTTCATAATGGTTCGCGCCTGAATTCAGTCTTTCCATCTTCAAAAAAAGACACAACCTGCAAAAATACCTCACAAGTATCGTTGATGTCATGGTGTTTATTACGGTTGCTGGGATTATTATTTCCAACACTCCCCCTTAATCACAATTGCCGTCGTTGATAATTGCCAAACAATTTCTAAGATAAAAAAAACTTTCACAAACCAATGGCTTTGTAAAGATATCAGCAAATTGTTCTTGTGACCTGCAGTGTTGCAACACAATTTCATCATTGTTAATCAATTCTCTAATAAAATGATATTTATCATCAATATGCTTGGTCTTCTTGTGTAAGAAAAAATTCTTTGAAAATGCAATTGCTGAGGTGTTGTCATAGAAAATAGTTGTCGCTCCCTCTTGGTCATGACAAAGATCCCTCAACATCCTTCTCATCCAAACTACTCAACACACTGTTGTTGTTGTTACGACATAATCAACCTCTTTTGTTGACAGTGACAATATTGGTTGCTTCTTGGAGGCCCATGAAATGGCTTTGGAACTCAAATGAAAAACATATCCTAACATGCTCTTTCTATCACCAACACTACCTTCCCAATCACTGTGAGTGTAACCAACCAGCTTGAAATCACTTGTTGCTGTGTACAAAACAACATACTATTTTGTCCCATTGACATACCTAGAATCATTTTCATTGCTTGCCAATGTGTCTCCTTGGGTGTCTCCATGAACCTTGACACCAAAAATATTGCATATATTATAACTAGCATAGTGGCGGTCAAATACATCAAGCTGCCTATCATGCTTTTGTATAATGTTGGATTGACATTGCTGCTGCAATCTTCTTTCATCAGTTTCCACCCTATGACAGTTCGAGCTGGTGTGGACTTGCTGTTCTGCATTTTAAACCTCTCCAAAATGTCTACCACATACTTTGCTTGAGAGATAAAAATTCCATTTTCTATTTGCTTAACTTCTATGCCCAAAAAATATCTTAACAACCCCAAGTTAGTCATTTCAAATTCACTCTTCATGACTTGTTTGAAATCAACAATGAAGAAATCATCACTATCTGTAAAAAATATATCATTTACATTTATGATGACAATTGTAATCTTACCTTTTCTCTCTTTGATGTAGAGAATAGCCTTACCGTCACATTTGTCGAAACCATTGTCCAACATGTAGACATTTATCCTATTGTACCATGCACGCGGTGCTTACTTCAATCCATAAAGAGCATTCCTCAACCGATATATTTGTCTTCTTGGCCTTCAATCTCATAAGCAGGCAATTGTGCAACATACACTTCCTCTTTCAACACTCCATTCAATAACGTTGATTTTACATCCATCTAATACATTGTAAATTTATGTTGTGCGGCAATCACCACAACTGCACGCACTGTCTCTATCCATGCGAATGGCACGAACATCTCCACGTAATGTCTTCCATGTCAGGCGAATGGCACGAACATCTCTGCATAATCTCTTCCATGTTGCTATTTGTATCCTTTGACAACTAGTCTTGCTTTATGCCTTTCAGTCTTTCTCTCAATGTTTCTTTTGGTCTTATAGACCCACTTCACTCTAATGATATTTTTTCCATTTGGAAGGCTCACTAACCCCCATGTGTCATTCCTTTCTATTCCTTCCTCCTTTGCGATAACCCATTTTTCTTCTTTGACTGCATCTTCAAAATGGATTGGGTCATCTACATGGCAAAATAACGTAAATAAGGAATTCAGACCTACACTACTATCAACTTCATCTTGCTCATAAATTTCATCTAAATTTTTGAACTTTGGTCTTCTTGTGCTTGATGAAGATGGGTTTCACATGTTACTTGGTGTCGCGCTTCGTGGTGTTCTTGGAGAAGCACTTGCTTGGCTGCATGAAACTGTCCTATTATTTGTTGATGCCATTGCTTGCTGTCTATTTTGGTACGCTTGAATAGGAGTAGAGAGAGTTACTGTTCAGTAATTACTTGCTGTTGTTAATTCCTCTTTGTCCTCATTTGGTATGCATGCTTTGACATTGACTGTCTTTTCTAAACTTCCATCCGATGCTTCCTCTTCTATGAACTGCACATCTTTGTTGATTATGACCTTCTTGGTTAATGGATTGTAGAATTTGTATGTTTTGGATTCATCACTGTATCCAACAAATATACATTTCCCCCCTTGTTGTCCAACTTATTCCTCAACTCATCTAGGACATGCTTATGCCACACATCCAAAAACTCTCATGTGAGTGACACTATTCTTTCTTCCACCCCATGCCTCTTCAGGAACAATGCTTTGTACACTTTTGGTTGGACATCTATTCAAGATATATGTTGCACAAGCGACAGCTTCAGCCCAACAGTCATTAGGCAAATTCATTGCCTTTAACATACCCCTTTCCATCTACATAATGGTCCTATTCTTCCTTTCTCCCACACCATTTTGTTGAGGTGTATACCTTGTTGTAAATTGCTTGTGAATTCCATGCTCCCTGCAAAATCAAAGGAAATCATTTGAGATATATTCACCACCTTTGTCAGTCCTGAGGACTTTGATGTAGTCTCCACTTTGCTTCTCAACAAGAGCCTTGTATTAGCGAAAGCACTCAAACACCTTGCTTTTATGTTCTAGGAGAAAGACCCATGTCATGCTTGTGTAATCATCTATGAAGGTCAACACATAGTGACTGCCACCAATTGACGGTGTTTGCATTATTCCACATAAATATGAGTGGAAAATATCCGAAGGTGCCTTTATCCTTACTGACTTTCCTGCTAGAAATGTCTCTCTATGTTGTTTGCCCAAGATACATCCTTCACATGTGCTGTCTAGTTTTTCTACGAGTGGTAAGCCCTTCACCATGCCTTTCCTATGCAGCAAATTCAAACCCCCAAAGTTGAGGTGTCCAAAACTCAAATGCCATAACCATTTTTCATATTTTACCTTTGCTTGAAAGTTTACTTATGTGACAATTGCTTCTTTTCTTCCCTTTTCTTGTGAGTTCATTGATAGTTGTGCTTGTGCACCTTCTTTCTGCAAACCTAATATTATTTTCAGGGGAAACATTGTATTGTTGGTCATCTAAACTTTTGCAATCAGCTGTCTGCTTGGAGCCTTATCCAAAATTGTGCACACATCATTTTTGTAGAAGACAATGTAGCCTTTCTGCATTAGCTATCCAATGCTCATGAGATTATGTTTCAGACTGGGGAGAAAGTAAACATCTGAGATGTACTTCTTCGCCCCCCTTACTTGTTGGGATATTAACTCTTCCTTTTCCCATGACAGAGACTTTGCTATCAGTCCCTAATGTCACTTCAGATTTCACACTCTCATCTACATTAGAAAACATTTCTATGTTTCCTGACATGTGGTTACTACACCCTGAATCTAGATACCATATATCACTCTGTTTCTCTTGTGCTACATTACAAGTTAAAAACATGCTATCATGGTTCTCATTTTCTCTTGTGAAATTTACACTTGATTTGTTACTAATGTTATATTGCTTCTTTCTACATTCATTTGCATAATGACCATACTTGTTACAATAATGACATTGGACTTAAGATTTATCATACCTCTGACATTGTGCTTCGACCACTGTGCAGGCTTCTTCCTCTTCCTCTAGCGTATGATCTTCCTCTGTCTCGACCTTAACCAAATGATAGTTGTGTCTTGAAGGCATGCTCCAATGAGGAGCTTGTTGCTCTATTCAGTCTATGTTCATGACAAATCAGGGATGCATTAAGCTCATCCACTGAGAACTGTGGGAGATCCTTTGTCTCTTCTATGGCCGCAACAATGGTCTCAAATCTTGCTCGCAAACTTCTCAAAACTTTTTCAACTATTCTTCTTTCCTCAAGTGTCTCACCATTAGACTTGACTTGAGTAACCAACCCACTTACATGTGTAAAAAATGATTCTATATTCTCAGACTCTTTCATAGAAAGTGTTTCAAAATTTCTCTTCAACATTTGCAACTTTGTTGTCTTGACTTTTGCCATGCCTTGGTAGGCTGTCTAGAGGGTGTCACATGCTTGCTTGGATTTCGTTGTTGCTGCAACCCTTAGGAAAATACTTTCATGAACTGTTTGGAAAATATAAAATAGGGCTTTTGAATCTTTCTTCCTATTGTCCCTTAACAAATCTCTTTCTTGTTTTGAAAACGCATTATATGTTGCTGCATTTGCTGGTTCTTGAAAACCATTCTCCACCAAATCGCAAATGTGCTGAGAAAAAAACAGTGCCTTCATTGTAATAGCCCAATAATGAAATTTTTTTCCATCAAACTAAGCTATTTGAGGATTAGTCAAGCTTGTGCTTGATGTTGTCATTTCTGGGCGTAAAAATACTTTCTACCTGCTCCTAAATATGCTAAAAACAATCTACCCTCAAAACAATTCTTACTCCTAATTAAACACTTTTTTTTACACTAACAATATTTAACCTGCTCTCATAGCAAGCTAGAAAAATTAAACTAAAGTTTTGGGGAGAGGCAAGTAAGATATTTGGTGAAGCTACTTTCCTGCTGCTCACCTTCGCGCACCGGAGAGGTCATTTAGCGGAGGTAATTTCCCAGAGATAATTTAGCTGAGGTGCGGTGGAATACGTGGAGCTATTACAGAGAGTCAAAGATGCCAAATTCGAAGAGGTAATTTAGCTGAGGTGCGGTGGAATACGTGGAGCTATTACAGAGACTCAAAGATGCCAAATTCCGATTTCGGGGAGCGATTTAAAGATGCCAAATTCACTCATGGCAAAAACTGACAGTTCAAACAAGATAAGGTTGGAGCAACACAATAGAAATTTAGTATTGAATTCTAAAACATGAAAATACATTCATATGAAGCTGTGGCTCATTTACCAAGTAAAAACAAAAATTTTAGGTGGAATAACAAACAGTGAAATACAGTAACTGTTGTTTTCACTCCCTCAACAAAATTGGCTTCACCATTTTCTCCTCATAGCTCTCTTTCTCCCAAACTTTCTTACTCTTTAACCTCACAAAATGACTTTTACATTCATGTTTTAAGTCAACATACAATTTTACATTTAATTCATGACAGACAGAGCAAAATAATTAATACGATGTTGTTGTTGAGAGTGATCATTTGTTGAATGTTCGCGATAGTCGCTGAATGAATTGTTGTCTATATCTATTTAGTGTTTGCGGAATGTGGGCAAGTATTTGTGGAGTGTCACCAAATGAATGGTTGCTCATATCTATTTACCAAAATACATGGAATGCTTTAACCATTCAAGTCCTTCCATCTTCAAAGAGAGAAGCAACCTGCAAAAATAAGTCTGACAAGTATGACAAATATAACTTCTGTCAAACTGTTTATTGAGGTCCTTCAAGTCCTTCCATCTTCAAAGAGAGAAGCAACCTGCAAAAATAAGTCTGACAAGTATGACAAATATAACTTCTGTCAAACTGTTTATTGAGGTCGTTGAGATTGTTATTTCCCACACTTTACTAGTCAAGAACTTGTGCAGAGGGATTTGTGAACACAAACAGCCCAAGAGGAGGAGGCCCATGAGGGAAAATGCTATGAAATCCCTTTCTATATATCTAAATCCCTATATCCTGAATACCATCACGTGTAAAACGCGTACTCCCAACAGAGAGTGAGGTAGAATCATGGTATCCAGAAGCAGAAGAAGCAAAGCTGGCGCCTTTTAGAATCCCTACTCGGAATTCAGGATCCAAATATGCGGGAACTGTTTCAGGCAGGCCTAGTATTCCAGACGTATACAGTTGGAAAAGCTAAACATGAATATTATTTCCCAGGGATGATAACAATACTATAATTGGAAAACTTAGACATGAGCATCGCTACTAAAGAACAACAACTATAATAGAATTGTGTTTATTTTACTGTTAGTTTCTACATCGATCTCTGCAAACCTAGCCACGATATTTTTTCATTCTGCTTCTCCATGTAAAGCAAAAAGAAAGATAGAATAGCAAGTACAAATTATATATGTTACTAATTTTCCGTTCGTAAATCTACCAGTGGGCTTTCTGCCGACGAAATCTCTGCCATATGGACGAAAGTTGGCCTCCAAAATGGTTGCAAGCCCATTGTTATTACGAGGACCTACAGTGGAATCTCCAAATACGTACAGGATTGTGGCCATAGGCTTTGCGTAGGTCAACTTTGGTTCACAGAATGCCAAGACAATATTGAGATATGTTACAATACAAACTTTCACACGCTCCTCCATGGTTAATACTTTGCCTGGACTTGTCAGAGATGGCTGGAGAATTACAGTGGCACGACCGCTTCAAATAATAGCTGGCTGATGTGAATTATTTACACCATGTTACTTCATCGATCAATGTTGGCCTGGCTGGGTTAATTAAGGTGATGTGAAACTCATCATGCTCTGTTATAAACCATCCTGCCGTGGCAACGAATTATTCGATCCTCCTTTCTTGTATTAAACAATGCTGCCAGTCGCATTTGTAAAATTTTCGTGGAAAAAAAGATAGGAACAATAGGCAGTAATGGAGGAAGCAGAGTGGCTGTGTTTATAAAGATTAACATTTATTGATATAGTTAAATATGTTCATTTTCATTATCGAGTTGTCTTTACAGATATTTGTCTCAAGGAATTCTAGTTGTTTTCGAAATTCCAGGAAAAAATATACAACGCTTTCACATAGCAGAATAAGCCTTGTGCTGAAATTATATGAACAAGGTTCAATCCGGTTCACACAACTCAATGTTATTTCATATACTTTTGCCTAAATGTTATAGAGTACTTGCATCTCGTTTCACATTTCCTTGCTTATTAATAGATATTTGTCTCAAGGAATTCCGGTTGTTTTCGAACTTTCCGGAAAAACCATACAACGCTTTCACATAGCAGAATAAGCCTTGTGCTGCAATTATATGAACAAGGTTCAATCCGGCACACACAACTCAATGTTATCTCATGTATCTTTGACTAAATGTTATACAGTACTTGCATTTAGTTTCACATTTCCTTGCTTATTAATAGAATTAATTTGTCTACAATCCAGACCTGCTTTGTATCAATTATTCTTATTTTTTCTATTGTGAAAATTGTCCTTGTGAGCATTGGCGGCACCAATTAAATACTTAATATATGGATTCATCAATTTTAAATGTAGAAATTATGTGATAAAAACCACATGGATCCTAGTTGTATGTGCTTCTTTGGAATAATTCCTTCATTTTCTTATCTATGTTTTGCTTGAGGCCAATTAACTGCTCATGGAACCATAAACTTCTGAAGATCCTTCTTGTAACTGCTGCTCTTGAATAATTCATTTATTTACAAATCTAAGGTTTATGCAAATCTCATTTTGCCTAAATCTGTAAAAATAAAAAAAACTTTTACATAAAAGGTATTTTGATGGTATTTTAGATAGTCTCCATGTTGACTTTATTGTTCAGCGTACAATGTCATTGTATTTTAAAAATAAATATGCAGAAAATACACTTATACAAAAACACAGAGACATACTACTAGGTGGCTGGACATACTACTAGGTGGCTCTTGACTTGATAGAGATAAACTTTTAAGGCAATAATTTAAGACATTTCCATAAAGAAATATTTAAGGTTATATAAAAAAAATTTGTTTCCAGTTAACACAATTTACTTAAAAATTGTCTCAGATATTGTGTTAAAATTTCCTTAAAATTCTCTCAAATATTATCTTTAAACTCTTTATATTATAACAATACTGTAATTACAATAATTAAATTCAAAACCAAAAAAATAATACAATTTAAATAGTAAAACACCCTCTCCCGACCCAAAATACACCCTCATTCTCAAAACCAAAAAAATAATAATACAATTTTAATAATAAAAGACCCTCTCCCCCAAATATAGTGATTAAAAAAACACCTGGATACACTAAACCCAATTTTAAACCATTAAAAAAAAAAAAAAACCTGGTTACACTAAACCCAATTTTAAACCTCAACGCAAATCGACATTTTCCATTTCGGATGACTGTTTTACGTTCGTGCCCATAGTGAGCTTAAATTTACCCAACTTTTTAGGGAGTCCATTCTCATGGATTGACATGTCAACTAGGTGGCGTTTATATCACAGGGACCTCATTATGATGTTCTCGAATTCTCCCAACACACTTTTCTCCTTGTTTGGCCCTCCTTGTTTGGCCGTTATGGACAATTAATTGTGAAATAAAACTCAATTGGCGAAGTTCTCTCCCTGCAATATCTTAGAGATCTAAACATCTTAGAAATAGATCTCAGCGACCATTGTTGTGAATTTATCTATGAAAAATCATATATTAGATTATAATTTTTTTCATTGATACAGATACTGGATCCTAATGAGAAAATCTGATCAGAAATTCCCACAATTACAATTATATAGTACCTATCTGTTCCGAAATTCCCACGATTACAATTATATAGTTCCTAATAGTAACGCGGAGCTAATTACGCACAGTGATTCGATTCTGCCTTCCATTTTTATTGGACTGGATTCTTATTTAGTATGGACTTATGACAATTTGTGCTTTTGCATGAATTGCTCACAGCTATACTGCTAGAAAAGACTCAGAGCAACCTGTGAGAACATGTCTTGCGCCAGGATATTGTACGCTTTGTCCGTTGGATGAAAAGAGTCCCAAAATACGTATTTGGATGGATCGCGGCACACCGGAGTCGTGGGGTTGCATAGTATAGCTGTCTCCAGCAAACCCGTTCCGCAGCAACCTTTCCTCACTACTTCAAAGCCTTCCACACATTTTTTCATAAGTTATCAATGGTTAGAACCCTCTTCATTTCTGCACATAAAAGCTGTACTGAAACTTATTATAGCGTGAAGGAATCAAACTGAAAGACAATATTACCATATTTTCTAGGATTCTTTATGAAGTCCAACAGCTTGTCATATACGTTAATATAAGCAAGCTTAAGTCCAGGAACTGATGGGTGCAATGCCTCTAGTAATGATACAGCCTTCTGATTAAACGAGACGGCAACGTCATTAAACTTGTCAACGCATCCTTTGCCGGTCAGGTTGTGAAGAGTTATTTGTGAAGGCAAACAGCCGAAAGGAGGCAGACCGATAAGGGCAAATAAGGTGGCGCCTTCCTGGTAAATGCTCTACACAAAGATCATCATTTCCAATTACAATTTTATTAGAATAATCGGTAATAATAGATAACAAGGTAGAATCCATCACAACGTTTAAAAGTCATTACAACAAAGTTTATGTCAAATAGGGAGGATAACAATCATTTATTTTCAAATCCAATCATTCTTTCTAACCGCCCAATAAAATTTTATTATCTTCATCAAATATTCTTATAATACAAAGAAATTTGCCAACTTCTTATCATTTTTTCTAACGATTCAACCATGTAATTGTCAATTTGGGGAAAACAATTCAACCAATTTCTTATAATGCTTCATATACTAAAATATTGATAAATCAGGAAGCATGAAACCTCACTCTCAACGCAGAGACCATATGATTACCCGTATAAATTCCGAGAGAGAGCGGAGAAGAAGATCTTGGAACTCGGTAACAGTATACTCTGCACGAGTAAGGGGATTCAGAAAATAATTATTGACAAAATCATCGGTACCCGCACTTATCGTAAACAAGGCTCCCGATATTATCTTGCTGGAATTCTCCGCGCCTACCATATTCACAATTTGCTTTCGATAAAGCTTGAAAATCTCCAGCTGCTGCCTCACAGTTAGAACATTCTGCACAATATCAAGCACAAATTATATCTAGGGTATGAAATGCCTTTCTATATATCTAAATCCCTATATACTCAACACCACCACGTGTAAAACGTGTACTAACAACAGTGAGTGAGGTAGAATCCTCGTATCCAGAAGCAGAAGAAGCAAAGCCGGCGCCTTTAAGAATCCGTGGCCCTCGGAATTGAGGATCCAAATATGCGGGGACTGTAACAGGAATGCCTAATAACCCAGCTGTATACAATTGGAAAAGCTAAACATGAATATTATTTCCCCGGGATGATAACAATACTATAATTGGAAAACTTAGACATAAGCATTGCAACTAAAGAATAACAACTATATTAGAATTGTGTTTATTTTAATGTTAGTTTCTAAATCAATCTCTGCAAACCTAGCCACTATATTTTTTCATTCTCCGTCACTATGTAAAGCAAAAAGAAAGATGGAGTAGAAGTACAAATTATATCTGTTACTAATTTTCCGTTGGTAAATCGACCAGTGGGCTTTCTGCCGACGAAATCTCTGCCATATGGACGAAAGTTGGCCTTCACAATCGTTGCAAGCCCATTGTTATTACCAGGGTCTACAGTGGAATCTCCAAATACGTACAGGGCTGTGGCCCTAGGCTTTGCGTCCGTTAACTTTGGTTCACAGAATGCCAAGACAATATAGAGATATGTTACAATACAAACTTTCAGACGCCCCTCCATGGTTAATACTTTCCCTGGACTTCTCAGAGATGGTTGGAGAATTAGAGTGGCACGACCACTTTAAATAATAGCTGGCTGATATGAATTATTTACACCAGGCTGGCTAAACCATCATTCGATCCTCCAAAACTGATGTTCACAAATCATTTGATTCTGCTTTTTTATTAAACTACCGTCTCTGTCCAGCTGGACAATGCTGCCGGCCGCATTTGTAATTTTTTCGTGGAAAAAAGATAGGAGCAATGGGCAGTAAAGGAGGAAGCAGAGTGGGCTGTGTTTATAAAGATTAACATTTATTTTTTTGTAGTATTCCTCAGAGATTACCTAGGCTTACATGAAGTGTTGTGCAACATCATTTGTGGTTTGCAGGTTCAGTGTTATATCCCACGTACAAGAATTTAATCACTATTATTAAATTTTGTGTGAACTTAAAATATTTTATAATCTCAACTTATTTTTATTATTTTCTATTTAATTTAAAAGTATATTCATTCAACATAATCCAATAATAAAATACTTGTCCCATATAAATTTATTAATTAACATTATTCAGTGTGAAAAACCATTATTTTTATAAATTACTTAATGTATATATTAATATTTGATTAAATAAAATATAAAAACTTATATAAAATATTATATAACATTCACATCTAACATTCACACTCATTTGGAGATTAAATTAAATATACAAATTTACATACCATATAAAGTAATGTAAATTATAAACATATTCTTGTTTACTTCAAGCGTTCGAATTGTTTGAAATGTTTAAATGAGTACGACTAATCAGTAATAATTTAAATTCCATTTATATATTATATATTTAATGGTTAATTAAAATAAAAAATTTTTTAAAAATAATAAATTAAAAAAATTTAATTAAAAAGTTTATTTGAAAGATATATAATAGTAATTTTATTATATTTTAATTATCAATTTACAGTTGAAATATAATTCTTAGCTAATCATAAATATTGCTGAATTTAGACTTTTGTAGTTCATATTAATTGTTACAGATTTTTTGTAAAAATCACATAAAATAAAATCTCGGCAATGCATTTCGTACCAACCAGTGTGCTTCATCTTCACCAGACTCAAATCAAGGCAATGGACTAAATAGATGATGAGAGCAAGTAACTAGCCATTCGAAATAACATCTAGTTTGACTAATTTTTTGTTTTTGAATAACTAAAGAAAGCGCGGGGATCCAACACCTGCTAATACTCAAACCATCATCTGTGTTCAAATTGATGGGCTTTTGTTCAATCTCTAAGTCCTCTCTAAATTTCCAATGATGAAAGTGGTCAATCCTAGCGATGATATTCACATCTTCTATGCCTCTTCTATGCAAATGTGATGATTGGTATTTCACCATGTTCTGCGAATGCAGAGTAGCAAGACCTTCCATACTTTATGTATGTAGCATGCTCACAAATCCTTTAATTGATTGACTGACTAGTCTCACCAATATAGGGAGTGTGCCAATATAGAGGAGAGAGATCTTCCATGCTTTATGTATGCAGCATGCTCACAAATCCTTCACAAATCCTTTAATTGATTGACCCACTAGTCTCACCAATATAAGGAGACCCACACGAACAAAAAATCATATAAACAAGGAACCACAGTGGTTGGTTCCAAATGGGTCGATGAAATTTTAGTTTATGTGATTACTAAAAATAGTGTTACAATAATAAATATTGTTATTAATAATGTATTAATATAAATTAATATATTATTATAAAAAATAAATCATTTGAAAAAATTATTAATAACGTGTAAAGATAATTTTTTTTTACTTTTCCATATTAATTATTTATTTACACAAAAAATCAATCTACGAAAAAGCAAGCACGCTATAACCTTCCATCCACACAAACATCGTTTGTCTATCATAATACAAATGTATGTAAAAACAAGTACCTTAATATGGACGTGTATTATTGGGGATCTGACATAGTACATACTTAGACAGATGGCAGTTTCCGATATAATTTTCCTATATAACTCTTCCATAAATGATGGACGTAAGTTTGAACATGGCATTACGCTAACTAAACTTTTCATCGTTTGCTCTGGCCACTGTCAGCTAAATAAACTTGGATTCAACGGCGAGTTAAGTTTGAAAATGACTTAGAATAACGTAACAGTTTTCTGTAACTGGCTCCTCGGTTCGGCTCACGCAATGACATAACGTGGAGTGCTATGTGTGGTGTGGGTAATGTAGTTTAAAGGATCCATACGGTTACTTGGGTATGTTTGGGTAGTTGTACATGGTGCAGTTGTGTATATTAAATGGCTATTAATAATTAATAATTATTTTTGTGTAGTTGTATATATTGAATGACAAGTGAATATTAATAATTATTTTTTATAGTTATAATTACATAAATTAAATCATTAAATATTGGTAAAATATTATTTAAAAGCTATTAATTATAATTAAAATCAAATACTTATTTCAGTATACATCTTATTTTGCGAAAGTTAATAAAATTTTTACTAAACTATAAATTTATTGTTATTATTATTATTTTGTAAATTTGGTGGTATTTTCTATGTTGATATTATCTATTCAAAATCAAATTTTCTGTTTGTTCCAGGTGGTCTTACTTGCCCGAAGGAAACCTGTTTGCATTAAACTCTATCCAAAATTTAAAAAGGTCTTTCTCTATCCATCAAGGAGCATTGTCTATACTATATGTACTACTGTTCAAGTTAAAGAAGTAAGAACTATTCATCATAAAACTTCAACAAAAATGTAACTGGACCTCTACTTCAATCCTCGTCCGAGGATATTACTAGGGCTGGCGCTCTGGCACTAGAGCCCAGCATCTCGCTCCTCTTCATATCTTGCAGTGTTTGTTCAATTCTCCCCAGTGCCAAGTTGTTTCTATAAGTTTTTATCTCGACTGTTGCAATCTCCCTAAGGAGTTCTGCCCTGACGGGATCCTTTTCCTTGATGTCCTCCTTTACCTCCAGTCCTCTTCTTGCTTCTTGTTCCCAATTTAGAGTAATAGCCTAGGCCACCACGTTCTTCATGACCCAATACTGTTGTATTGTCTATCTAAAGAGTGAGTGTTATCCTCGGGAGTTCCCTGGGTTTGGAACCATGCTCTCCCATTCCTCCATCAGAATGTCTTGGTTCCTTATGTTGTCATTTAGTTCTCACTCCCACCCAACAATTTGAGCTTTGAGCTTTGACTTCTGGTGGGTTCCCTGCCATGTAATCATCGATGAGTGTTTTCATATGTTCGCATCCAATATTTCTCCCTCTCTTTCTTTGTTCTTTATTTGAGCCGCTCACCCCCTCTGCCGTCTTTTTGCCTGTGTCTCTCTTACCCTTCCTGGTCGCCATGTTGTCTGGGTAACTTTTGTTGGTTGCTTCTTTCTTTTAATTGTCCTTCTCTCTGAACTGGGCATATTTTGAGGTGAGGCCTATCACATAACCATAACAAATATCAGTTTGATATTGTACAAACATCCAAATGATTTCCCATTTTCCTGTGTCACATTTGTTATCCATTTTAGGGCCGAAACTGAGGCTTCTCATAGTTTCTTTTATATTTTCCCATCTCCTCTCATAGTTTTGGGTTCTTCTAATTCTTTTCTCTCTTATTGTGGTGTTTTTCTCACGTCAACATCTGTCACTCAGACAACACAACAAAGGCATCTTCTTGGGACTGCGAACACGATGGACTGGGTTATTGTTCCTTGTGTCACAAGAAGGCTTGGCCGTGGGATGTCTTTCAGGCGTCTAAGAAGCAGTACCCTAGCCCTATTCTCTTCCGCCCCTAATGAAATTTTGTTTTTCCGTTAACCTCTTTTCTTTGTTCTCTTTAATTTTAGTGGCTCTTCATTTTTTCCCTCTATTTTGTCCGAGGAGTCCCCAACAGGAATCATTATGGCATCACTCTCTCGTGTTTCATTTCTTCGAGTGAACATGGTGGAGACCTCTCCATTCCTGGTTTCTACCCCTTCCTCTCCTAGCTTAATCACGAGGATTTTCATTAGAAATTCTCTAATTTTCATCCATTGAGGGTCCCAGGAATACATGGGTTCCTCCCTCCCAGAATCGATCCCTATCATGTACAAATTTCCTAGATTCTTATAGAAAGGCATCCTAATTCTTAAGATGTTGAGGCCTAGAGAAGCAACATACCGACTTGCACCGCTAGTTCCACTTCTCTCCTTGAGCTGCGATGTTGTTCCTTGGCCACCTTTCTTCTCTTCGATTCTCGTTTCCTCCCTCTGCATGCATATGCCTATGGTTTGTTTCCACTTATGTTTGATTCCCCTCCCCTTTCTTTCCTTTCCCTTTTCATCCACCTGCCTGTCATAATTACTCCCCTCGCTGATCCCTACGTCGTCACCTTGGAATAGTGACCCTCTATATTATCTTACACTATATCCCATTAACATTCACTTACTTCTGACTGCTCTTGCCGTATGTCCTCGTCCCTCATCCTGCCACTTGCTGGTGTCCTTCTACCGGCACTCCCGCTGGCCCCCTGCCATCCTTGCTATCTTCCTTTCCCTTCACCACCAGCCTTCTCTTGGGGTTTTTCCTTCCCTGCCCTATTCATCCACTTTCCCTCTCCCCTGTCCTCTCCCTCCACTTCCCACTACTGTCCTTTCACTCGCTTGGACACTGCCTCCCACTTCCCAGTCCCATCTACCCTAACCCAATTCCTCCCTAGTGCTACACCCTGATCGAGGGTTCTGCTCCCCTTCCTTGTCTTTTTCTAGGATTTTCACTATGTTTTCCATCTCCTCCACATGATATAGTTCTTCCACTTTTATTTATAAAGTTATGCCTACTTGGCCACTTCCCTAATCTGTGAGGTTATCCGCTACCGCATTTCTTTTCCTTCATATGTGTGTGGGAAGGATGTAGTCTATCTGTCCGATTAGTTTACTGATCTCCTTAATCAGTCATGCAGTTCTCCAACTTTGACTAATCTTCTTTCACTATGTTCCTTACTATAGCTTTTTTACTATTTCAATTGCCACTTTTGAATAGCTTTCTACCTATAATTTTTGAAATCGCTCACTTATTGCAATTTCCAGCCCTTTTTTCAGGTTATGAAGCTCTACTTCACTATTTGATGCATTACCACAATCCATCACGTAGACTCTAAGTGTCTTACCCCTGTCTTCTCCGAATACCCCTCCTATCCCTGCCTCACCAGGGTTCCCTTTTGCAGCACCATTGAAGTTTAGTTTGATGAATTCCTTCTATGATCTTTTGATTGGTTTACTTTCTCTCCTTTAGTGGCATGGTGCTTCCATGAAGATGTATGCAACATGCTTGGTTTCAGGTTCAGGCGAGTCATTATCTTTTCTTCCTTTTGGTTAGTTTTCTAGTCCTCCTCGAACCATTTGTCTATCAGAATAGTCTCTCGAATATTTTGGATTATCTAGTTCCATTTTTTTTCTTTTCTTCTTCCTTCTTCCTTGAAGATCAATTTGTTTCGTTCTTTCCATATATTCCATAGGACAAATCCCAGCGAAAGTCTCCAAGTGCGGTTCAATATTGTCTTCTGGTACAAATTTTTCCTCTAGTTCTCTATTGTTGTTTACATGTTATTTGGATTCCTATGACTGATTTCAAAAAGTTCATGGTGTTGTTTCCACAGGTTGTCGTTCTATTTACAAGCATTGGTACAGTGCTCCATTGTCTCTTCATGTTCTCAGCATAAGACACATATCGATGGCCCTTCCATTCCTTTTTTTTGCATTTGGTCCCATGTTAATGCTTGTGCGTGGCTCAAGATCCAAATGAAAAAAGAAATCTTCGACCATGTTTTTTCCTTTCGTATGCTTTCCCACTTATTTGTTTCTTGATGTCTGAGGTGTTCTAATTTTAATTAATAACCTTCTCCAATTGTAAACATTCCTTTGATTCTGTAGCCCCATCTTAGAATATCTGATCCTTCTTTTTTCGCCATTTTCCTGGTTTCCATTTCCTTTTCGTCTAGCTTCCATTGGGGCGTTTCTAGTGCTTCTGGCCAATCTTGTTTTTTTTTCCACTTTCTCCAGTATTCCCCTGGATATGTGCACCAAAATTTGTGCACTGTGTTTCCCCCATAGAGAGCAATGAATTGGTGGATTTCTGCCAGTTGCGGCTTGCTGTTTAATTTTTCTCTCTATTGCCATGCTTCCTCCCAGAAGTTGGCTTTGTCCCTTCCTCTGATTTCCCAGAACCTATGGTTTCTGATCAGATTCCTGTTGACACTAGCTAGGTTCCATATTGCTAAGCCTCTCTTATGATTATGGCTTCTCGGCTTTCCTTCGAGAGACCTAGTCATGTCATGCTTCCTCTCCCATAGTTTTTCCAAAGGTGTACCCCTCCCTGTATCCATCTCCACCACAAATTAGTTTTTCCAAAGGTGTACCCCTCCCTGTATCCATCTCCACCACAAATTTTCTCCCATTACTTGATTCAGAATGTATGGGAAATGGAGTCCAAGGCCTCCTTCTTTTAGTGATTTTCTGAGCTAGCTCTAGGATAGAAGCGCCCACTTTTTTACCATGCTGGGTCCTTGCCATAAGAATGTTTTGAACATGTCTACCATTTTCTGCTAGACTGTTTTATGGGTCACTTGACTAGTTAGTTGGTATATCGAAATGGATTGTAATATTGACCTTATCAGTATTATGCAACTTGGAATGTTCAAAGTTATGAATTTTCAGATTTGCACTTTCCTTTGAATCTTTTCCAACAAGAGTTTCCAATTAGCCACTCTGTTAAGCTGGTTATTTAGCTGGATTCCTAGATACTTTGTAGGGAAATTTCCTATTCTGGATCCCAGGTTCTAGCTTGAGAGGGTGTTGGGGTGTTGAAGAAGAAGATATCTGACTTCTTTTTGTTTATCTCTGTCCCTGAAGCACTAGTGAAGTCTATGAGGATTTCCATGGTTTTCCTAGCTTCCTTGAGCAACACATGTTCGTATAATGTTATGTCATCTACAAATTGTTGGTGGGTTAGTGGAAGGTCATTCCCCCATAGTCTTAGGCCCATATCTTGTTCACTGCAAAATTTCGCTTTTATATATCTTCCTAGGCCTTCTGCTGCTAGAATAAACAAGAAGTGCGATAGCGGGTCACTTTGCGTGAGCCCTCTAGTGGCGTTGAATGCCTCTGTAGGAGATCTGTTGAGCATAATTGACAGAACTGGGGTTGTTACCATTGACATTATCCAACTTTTCCATCTTTCATCGAAGCCAAATGCCTTCAGTATATTTTGTAGATACCATGAGCTCCATCTTTCATAGACTTTGGCCAAATCTAGTTTTACTAGCTCTACTTTGGTTTTTGATTTTTTTAAGGAGTGAATTGCTTGATGTGCCACCACTATGCCGTCTGTTATTTATCTACCTTTGATAAACCCTGATTGCTCTTGAGATATCAAGCTAGGTAATATGAGTTTCTGTCAGTCGACCATTATTGTGGCCAAGGGTTTGTATATGAAATTGCAGAGTGTTATTGGTCGAAACCTTTGCTGTCCTTTCGGGTGCTCTGTCTTCGGGATTAGGGCTAGGAATGTTGAATTCACAACCGAGTGTATTCTTTTGGTACATCTGGACTCCTCTACTAGTTTCACTATTTCTTCACTTAGGAAGGCCTAGGTCGCTTGGAAGAATTCGGTACTGAATATGTCTAGCCCTGGTGCTTTGTTTCTTGCCATATTCCTCATTACCTCCTCCACCTCTGATTTAGTTATTTCTCTTAGTAGAGACAGGTTCTGGTCTCTACTCACCAAATTGGGGATATATTGAATGATTTTATTAATGTTATCCCCCCCTTCTAATGGTTGGTTCTGTGAGGAGCCCGTTGAAGTGTTGGACTAATAGATTCTCCATTTCTTCCTTTTCGATGAGTCAACTGCGTTGCTGATCCATTAGGGAGAAGATTCTTTTCTATTGCCTATCCTATATCATTGATTTATGGAAGAAATTTGTATTTATTTCTCCTTCTTTTAACCACTGGATTCTTGATTTTTGTTTCCATAGGATTTCCTCTTGTTGTCTCCTTTCTTCCAATTTGTTAATCAACAACCCTTCCTCTTCTGTGATCTCTTCACTTCTACCCTCCTCGATTATATGTTGTTGTATTTGCTTCATATTTTTCTAGATTATCTCCTATTCCATCTATATGTTACCTAATTCTTCCTTGTTCCATTTTTTGATCTTTCCTTTTAGATCTTCTAGTTTGATTTGAAAGGTGTGCATTTGATTTCTTCCTCCCATCTCTTTCTCATTCCCTTTCCACCATTCCTTCGTTTTATCTATAAAGGTGGGTTCTCTTAACCAAAATGGCTCAAACCTAAAGGGTATGTTCTGGTTTCTTTGATTCATTTCAATTTATAGTTTAATGGTCCAGTGATCTGACCCTAAACATGGAAGAATTGATGCTTCATAGAATATATCTTTGCCAATGAAGTGTTCAGTTGCCAAGAATATGTCTAGCCTAGAGGTTATCTGTCTACTCCCTCCCCTTCTGTTGTTCCATGTGTATTTTCCATTTATGGTTAGGATGTCTACTAATTTGAGTTCTTCTTGAAGATCCCTGAAACTCTCCATTTTTGGCTCTTCTCTTTGCAACCCTCCTCTTTTCTCCTCTATTGATGTTTTCAAATTAAAGTCCGCTGCTATCAGCCAGATTTTTTCCTCGTGAAGTTTTCCTAGCTTCTGTATTTGTTGGAGTCAGTTACCCTTTTCCACTGGAATATGAGGGCCATATACTGCAGACACTAGAAACCATTCTCTATTTCCAATTAGTTGAAATCGCCTAGTGAGGATTCTTTTCATGCCTACCCAATAATCTATTGTGATCTCTATTGGGTTCCACAATATAGTTATACCTCCCATACTACCTTTCGCATCTATGGTGATGCATTCATACCTTGGTTTTATTTTGTTTAGTATTTCCTTCGTTCTCCCTCCTGTGATTTTTGTTTCTTGTAGCAGCATGAGTTGAGGTTGTTCTTTTCTTAGCCTTTCCACTAAGTGTCATTGTTTGCCTCTACTATTAAGGCGTCTTATATTCCAGGATGTAATTATCATTGGGTTACTTGGTTTATTTGATGAAATACAACCGATAGCAGTAATACCCTCCCTGTATTCACGAGCATTTCTCCCATAATCTATATAGATTATTTTAGGTTTCTTTGGCCTCCTTTTTTCCCACTGTTCATTTCATTTGGATAATCTTGGTTCTTGTCTTGATGCAACCCCAGTTGTTTTTCCATCTTCAACTTCACCTGCTCCTGTTTAACTTGATACTCCTGTAATGTTTATCTGTATAGTCGTTTTTGTTTTTATGAAATGAATCGATCATCTAGATGTCTCCATTCATTCAATAATTTCCTCAACACCTCTTCTTCCATGCTTAGTTCTTATCCCCTGCTTGTATCTATTTTCATTCTAGTGTTATCCATCTTCTCTCTATATCTCTTCTCCTCCTTCTCTGTCGGCTCGCTTTGGGCTTTCCTCTTATGTTTTAGTTTACCTTGACTCGAGCTACTTTTCCTTCCTCTTTCCCCCTGATAGTCCGTTGTTTGGATCTCGTTATCTTCTTCTTCTTCTTCTCATAGTACATCAAAGCTATTTCTTCTACTTGGCTAGGATTGTTGTACTGGTTGCCCCCTGTTGGTATTCTCTTTTACCTGTTTTCTTTTTCTTTTCACTTCTTGAAACCCGATCTTATCTTCTTGTTTTTTCCTCTATTATTTTTGCATGTTCTCTCCCTCTTCTACATTTAGTGAGCATTCCTTAAATAGGTGGCCATAGTCATGGCATCTTCTACATCTGAAAGGGATATGTTCATAGTCTAAGGTTTACTGCCAGACCTCTTCATGGTACAGTACTTCTATTGAGTTTGGGATGAGTTCAGCTATATTCATGTAAACATATATTCTAGCATATGAAGTACATCTCCATTTTTTTTCGTTTCTTCTATTTTGACAAATCTGCCTATCATGTTTCCTATGCCCTCTAGCATCTTTGGGTCCCAGAAGTCCATTGGCAGGCCAAATAACCTAACCCACACTGGGGCTGCCATAACTTTTTCTTTGTCTGGGTCATATCATTCTTCCCAGTATCTCATAAACAATCCAACATTATAATGAAAGTATTGACCATTTTCAAATAACTTTTCTTTGTATTCTAGGTTAGAGAATATTATTGTGAAAAAGCCTCTAGCTCCCAGCTTGAGCTCGATATGGCCTCAGGGCTGCCATTTTTGCGGAATCCATTTGGTGACGTCTTTTTCATTCAACCATACCCCAATGATCTTACATATTAGTGCATGGTATTTCATATAAATTCTGCATCGCAACATTTCGTTCATTGGTGTGATGAATCTTGGTGTCTCCATCAAACATGGTAAAAATTTTCCTTTGTTGCCTGCCCGCCATCTCGCTCCGAGGACCGGTCCTAACATTCTATTTATTTCTCCCACTTGTTTTTGGTTACTTATATTGTGGCAAGATTTCCCTGCTGCCGCGTCTTGATGGGAGGGGATATCTCCCCCACTCTCCTCCTTTTTCATTCCAATTTGTTTCCTAGTCTCCTAGGCCTACAACTTTTCAGTAGTTTGCAGATTTTTCGAACCTAGTACTGATTATCTCATGCCTACCTAGGCATTAGGGTTGAAGAGCTCCAAAACCCACATTTTTATTGTTATTACGCTAAACTAAATTATTATTATTATTATTATTTTATGAGTTAAACATATATATTTAAAAATACATGTAACAAGATTTTTAACTATCAAGATTCACGCCACTTTACTATGCATATTTTTAATTGAAAATAGACTTTGTTATATCAATATGGATCAATACCATGATTTATCAATAATACATGTCCAAAAAATCATAACTTATTTTATATGACATTAGTTTAAGTCATACTTTTTTAATTAATGCATTTAAATAATATGGGATAGGCAACACATAACTATTTTTGAAATAAATATCAACTTTTAATATGTTACTCTTATTACAAATATCGTAAAATAATTTGTGTAAATTAAATATTTATCATTTACAAAATAGTTTAAAATTTACCTTGTTTTTATACCATAATTTAATATCTAATATTTTCATAATATTTCCACAAGAACTATCACTATATTTTCTTGGAAAAAAACTTTGATTTCTTTATTTTTGTATTTTTTTTGTTTAAGATGTTAACTTTTTCCTCCCTTCTTACCATTAAAACTAAAAATTAAGTTTATGATCAACATTTGGGTTCTCTATAAAGAGAAATATAACTCACCTCCCTCTTAGAACCGAAGGTCTGCATGGTCCTCCATTCACTTATAGAAATTTTATCTTCAATTGTTGCCAACTTAGATCCAATCATAACATCAATATCAAACGGACAGAATGAGAACCTATTATGGTTCAAGCTCTACCATCAACTTGAAATATTTCCATTCATTAAGATACCTAGGCTTGCAACCATATTTCTTTCTTATTCTCTAGGAAAATAATCTAAATACAAGATGTATCCAAGCTAATATTACATTCTCTACACCTATTGATAAGGTCTTGCCACATTCATCAAATGATATTCCATCAAGGAAGAATATTAGTGGAGTATAGTTAATTTTTCATCTTCGGGATTTTTTTAGTATGGTACTCCTTCTTCTAAGCTAAGCTCACTATATTGCATGTTCAAATCAAGAAAGCTATACATTATTTCACTTAATATTATTGCCACAAATTTTTTGGCTTTTTCACTTTAGATCAATGGATGTGTGCTTTTGAAATCCATCTTTTCACATAAAAACTTAAAAAATGTTTGATTCCTTCAAGCACCTCTCACAACTAATTACCTCATGGATCTAATAAGAGATGGACAAACAACTCACATTTCGATATATTCTTATTGTAAATTATTACAATATCATGGCTTATCAATACCAGATGCCCGAAAAATCCATAACTCATTGTTACACTTATTCACTCAATTAATAAATAAAATGCAATCAATAACAGAGAAAAGCATCAAACGCATGACATTTGGTACACACATAATGAACATGGAAACCCATCTAAGAGAAAACCAAAAATGTCTTCTTCTTATCATGTAAGTTTGAGCTGCAACTCCTACTTACGACAATATTTGTGAGAAAATCACACAAGAGGAACCAACCTCCTCAATTTTGCAAGGCCCAAATTTCTAGGGGTATGAACCTCTCATATTTATAGTTCCCAACCTCCAACAGCTAGCCATATTTGCATTTCATTCATTTTCATAGGAAGATCTCTTCGTAGTTAATACACTATTGAATTAAACATTTTGGATCAACATATCTACTCTCTGTCATTGGGCACAGTCTCTCTTTACTTCAACAATAGCCTTAGCTTCTTTAAATATCAATATGAACATTATTTTTAGGTTGCATCATAATTACCCTCATATTTTCTTTTACAAATCAAACTCAATATTTGACTCCACGCAAACAACAACTCACATATGTAGTTCTTACATTTAATGGTCTATGGGAACTTCAAATTTTAACATCTTCATATAATGTTATTTATACATGTTGTACGCCCTTTCATTTTCTTTATCTTACAGGTATTAATTTTCTTAATCAACTAAGGAACCCAAACACCAAAATTTAGTCTAAACACTTAAATACTAAGTCCTTTCCATATAGGACCACAGGGCTGAGCCATAATCTAAACTTCAAGGGTTGAATTTAATAACTCAACCATATCACAACATCACATGACCATGCCCTTAATTTTCCGATGGTAAATACTATTCTAATGTCATGAAAATGTCATGGTGCCATGTGACATCCTCTTGGTGATTCCATATGTCACTAGGATCAATCCACATGGCCATAAAAATATTCCAATTTGACATGTCATGTGTCATCTTCCATACTTTGCCACGTGTTTGTTGAAATTTGGACTACATGTCACCTGTCTTGTTGCATCACCATCATATTATCTATACCACTTCATTCTGTTGAGTCATTTGCTTCATGAATGATGTCTGGACTACCATTTGTGCTAGACCACCACCTGTTTCTTTGTTGCCTAACAATTCATTTTTGTCTTCAATATTGGTTATTCATGGATTGATTTGACCCCTTCTTAATCACTGGATGAGGATCATCCTAGGCCATGCCTGTATCATGGTGAACAACCGGGGGGGGGGGGGGGGGGCGCGCGGGGTGGGCAGCGGGGGACTGAATTTTGTCACCTGTTTAACTAGCTTTCTTGCGTATCTATGACTATTCCCATGAAATCTTGCCATTCATCATAGGTCAAACAATGGATATTTATCCTAGGTCCCCCTGTTTATACTTTGACAAATGAAGGGGGGTTTCGATTTTTGTCATTTTTTGCACACAGGAACTAAAACAAAACATGGCCATGTCATGTCACTTCTACATATCCTTACCTTGCTTGGTAGCTCTACTACCAAAACATTTTCATCAACCACTTGTTTCCACTTCCATATCACCACTCACCACCTATTACTATTGTTTTTGCATTGACATGGCTAGGGGAACCATGAACCTTGAAATCTGCTCAAACATCAAAGTGGGGTAACTCCTTATCCCTTAGGTATAACAACTACATTTGAAAGGTCTCTAAGAGGAATACGTAACCAAATACCTTGTGAGAGAATTTCAACAAGTCAATTGTAGGAAAAATGCATTCAAACATAGGGTATTAGTCTACACATCCAATAAACAAAAAATGCCAAAATCACTTCAAATACCAAAAGCACATAAGTAAGAACATGAATAAACTCCCGCTGATATTGTATTCCCTTACATCAATGACTAGGCATGACATCAATGACAACCAACTTGTAATTTGCTCAATAATCTTGCCCTTTGGAATTGTTGGCAAAATGAAGAAACATTGTAGGTCAGTGATGGAAATACATGATGTAGAAACACTCTCCCTAATAGGTTTTCAAAGTTGCTCACTCTCTGTTGCCACTTTTTTTTCACTTTCTACTTATTGTTATGAGAAGCTAATGGTATATTGCACACCCCTTCGCACGCTTTCCATTTTCTCCAATGTTTGTTCACTTTTTTCCCTTTGACATAAATGCTAAAAGGTGATGGCTCCTAGAATGATATGATTTCAGCACTCGAAGATGGGCTATGAGATGCCAATGTAGGTTTATTCTCCCCTTTTGATCATTCATCCCTAAAAATATAAATGACACCAATTGAAAACAAATAGGGGTAGACATAGGAACCATGTACCTTGTTCAATGCACAATGAACTGTAATAGACTTTGGTCCACTAAAGCATGGATGGCTCCTACAATGTAAGTCTACTACTGAAATACTAGTCACAGAAAAATGAAAAAAGGCCCCCATGAATGTTTCATATGATTGAAAGATGCATCTTCCCATGACATGATACAAAGCTATGAAAATATCTATATTTGATCATTTTTCTCCTTCAATTTAGTTTCTAAACTTCTTAACTAGCCGTGTAGCTTCTAGTCTCCATACTAGTTGAGTCAATTTACTAAAGCAGATATCACTATTAGTTGTTGTTGGAGGTATTCAAATGGTTCCTGAGTAATGGTTTTGGTGAAGATATTAACAATATTCTCATTAGTGGCAACATATTCAAGTCTAACCACATGCTAAACAACCTAATCTCTCAAAACCTGATACTTAATTGGAATTTGCATAAATTTTGAATGCATGACAAGGTTCTTGGAGATACTTATTACACTAGTATTATCACCCATGATGGGAATATGATCATCAAATTAAACCTTGATATCCTTGAGTGTTTACTGCATCCAGAGGATTTGAGTACAACAAGTCGTTATTTCTGTATATTGATCTTTAAGTCTAAGCAAATAAATAGTGTTTTTGTTCTTTCTTACCCAAGACACCATATAGTTACCTAAGAAGAATGATGCACCACTTTAGCTATTCTTATCACCAATGCTGCCTGCCCAGTATGCATTAATAAATGATATTAAATTAAAATCTTTTCTTCTTCTGTCGACAGGAGGAAAACATCCTCCTATATTAGGGGAGACAGATTCAACCAATCAAGGTTCCAAATACACTTCTTTGTAGTTCTTGTGCTGATACTCACATGGATATAGGCCTAGTTTCTTGTACTAATATATCCTAAAGAAATGATTAAAACTAATCTAAACTAGGGTGAATATATGACATAAAAAATATTTATAAGAAAATATTAACAAATTGAAACAAACCAATGTGGTTTTATGTTGCGTTATATAATCTAATCAACAGGGGGGAGGGGGGATTACCAAAGTGAAGTCCTTAAACATAAATTCAGTTGTTAGGGGTAGTAATTTTCTTGACTAATATGTGGGATTAGTCAACTGCTTGAAAAGTTTGTGCTCTTGTTAAGAGACATTTTCAATATATATAGATATATAGATATATAGATATATATGTATATGTATATGTATATGTATATGTATGTATATGTATATATTATTCTTAAGTTTATTTGCATGCATTTTCTTTCCTCGTTGGAAGAAAAGTGAAAACTATATTAGGAATGAGAGAGAGTCTCTATGCTATCATTCAAATATAAAAAATGAAAAATAGTTTTACCTAAAGGTTATACATCAATATAAATACTCTAAATGCCTCAATAAATCATTACTTTTATTGCTTCAATGGAAAATAAATAAAACACATTCCAATACTTTATTTAGGAAATGATAGAAGAATAACATATTGCATAAATGGAACCAAAAATACATATAAAAAGTTATAAAATCATACTGTACACCATGAATAGTGACATCTTCCAACTAATATCACAAGGTCCCTAAAATGTTTGCTACAATTATGATTAAAAATATTAGTTTGATTGAAGTTCAAAGGATTTCCAACCGTTTCTCCAACGAAGAGGATTGTATAAATAATAAAAATACAATCGGATATTTTTTTTTCATTTTTACATATAGAAAATTATTCTATCTTGTACACAGATTTTCTTGGATATGAAAAGGAACAAAAAATATCCTGCTAATCTAAAAGTAGATAATATCCTTACCATTTCAACTACTAGTCTTTCTCCATTTCTTGAGACAACAGAATTAATTTTTTTTTATTTGAGGGGGCGTTGTTTCCTTTTGTTTACCTTTAATGTACTAGGTCGATTCACTATATCTCTCGAATAAATGAGCCAAATAAATAGGAATGATATTTTTAAGAATTATCTTGCATTGACCAATACACTTCTCATTGTACCTCTTCTTCTGCTTGTACTCAGAGGAAAACTTGGAAATAGTTTCATACATTGGTTAGGAAATTGAAAGTAATTTAGAATATCATTAGTGGTCAAGTTATTAAATTCCTGAATTTGATCATTAATGGACTATATGTTGTCATGAATCATTTGTATTTAGATGGTTCAATGTAATTCTTCCCTGATTCCCCCTCAATGAGGCATAGTAAATCCTTCAATGATATCCAATGCATTGTCCCAAACAAAATCACACTGACCAGAATATTCTTTGATATATTCCTCAATGATACTACAATTAGATTTGCTTCGATCTAGGTAAATTTGCATTAATTTTTTTTCTACTTAGAAAATTGCCTCAAAGAATCAAAATTTTCCCTTTTCTTCCACATTACAATTTTATCAAATTTATCAATAAGGTCACTGTTATCCTCCATTATTATATCAACCTAATATATAAAAGAAATCAAGTTATGATGAGAAATATATATTTTGTTCAACTCTTCGAAGAATTTTAGCTTGTGCTTGCTTAAGTTGGTCATTTAGAACAACAACACGATCTTTGAAAAATTTGATTTCTACAAGCTCTATTTTCAATTCATTTATCTCTTCATCCATGAAGGCAATGCGAGCTTCAAATGTTGTAGAAAATGTTTGAGTATTTATCGAAAACTATTCCTTCAGTATCTTGAATTCCCGATCTTTTGCCTATCTTAAGCCATCTATCTACTGAGCATGTTTGTTTTCTGTTGATGTTTGGAAATGTCCAAGCTCAACACATGAGCAATTTCCTAGTGAGAGTCCCAATTATACTATTGTTCTTTGTGTTGGTAATCCTGACTGGTTCAAATGCGTTTCCAGTTACTTCTGTCCTAGAGCTAGCCTAATTTAACCTAGCCTAAATAATATGTACAATATACACAACGACAATATTCATTTTTTTTTTGAGTGATGGTTATCCAGGTTAACAAACTGAAGGGAAAAAGGAGTCATCAGTATGATATCATTTGGGTGAGGTGATCCTTTATCATTTAAATAAAATCAGGGCTCAATGAAGCAACTATGAGTCTTCCTCCTATGCAAGGAGACTTAAAGAATAAAATAATCCAATTCAACTAGTTTTATGATGCAAATTAACATAAAAGGAAACCTATCTTAACTAAGCATAGTATAGCCTCTTCCCTAGTCAAGAGCTAAAGTGTTATAATTGAAAGGGGAAGAACTGCAATCGATCTTAGAATGGAGATTCACTCACAAACCCCAAATCAATTTGAAGATCTACGCATGTCTTTAGCACATATGCAAATAAAACAACCCTCGTAGAAAACTACAAATATTACTTTATTTACATGCAAGATATCAATCCTAAAATAAGTTAATTATAAAATTTTATATAAGCAGAGAGAATAATCTTCTCTACTAGGTACAATTCCACAGTAAGAAGAATTTGTAAAGACAAATAAATAATTATCTATCTTATAAACAAATCCTATTTACCTCATTTTTATGGAACAAATAACAAGACTACCATTTTTATTTCTTTTGTATAAACGAAAGGCTATTTTAAAAAAATATAATGACATATAATAATATATATGAAATACTATTGTATTAAAATAAATATCATTTAATCATGTATATGACAGCGATTATATCTATATAAAATATATTATATATAATATCTATATTAAAATTTAATCACATTTCAACCTATTAAAATGTAACAAGAGACCTGGCATTTACATTGATCATATATTCAAACGTTAGGTAGAAACAATAATTTTTCTCTTGTCACTATATACAAAGATTTATACACATGAAAAATACTAAAACCATATGAAACATGAGTCTGTAGCAATATAGGTATGCCATGGATGACATAATACAATATGAACGCCCCCAATAAGCTAATTCGATCATCAGCAAGACAATTCGAACCATAACAAGATGATTTGACACCTCCTCTTACTGTGTTCTACTCTCTCACTACCTTCTTACTTCAATGCATCCTGCGCCCTCTACATTCTGGCTAATGCTTCCACAAAATTTGTGATCCTCCCTTACACTGTTGCGTTCACGCTTATGATGTTCTGTTCCTCCACTACTTTAAGAGACTTGTAGGCTAAGGAAGAATGATAGTTATCCTAGCATGGAAATTTCAAATTTATTCTACATTTACTCTGTGAACAATTGAGCCATTTGTTCGAGGTCACTCCCAAAATGATTTCATCTATATACACAACAACGCTTAGCATATTTTTTTTATCATATTTAATGTAAAGGTTCTTATCTTTTCTTCCCCATTTAAAACTATATTGTTGTAGGTAATGGTCCAATCTTACACACCAAGCCCTTTGGGTTTTTTCTAACCCATAAAATGGTTTCCTTAGTATGCAAACTTGATCTAAATATTCAAATAGTTGAAATCGCTCTTGATGTTTAGTGCATCCTTCCTCCTCTAGCTCACCATTAGGGATAGGTAATTTGACATCCATATTATAAACTTTAAAGTTTTTATGAATTCTTGCAAATGTGAAAAACATCCTAATGCATTCTAATATAACTACAAGGGAAAACGTTTCTTCAAAATCAATACCTTTCACCTGAGCATGTACTTTACAACCTATATTAGCTTTATTTCTTACTATATGTCCCTCTTCATTCAACTTATTTTTAAACATCCATTTGGTAACAATTACATTTTTTATTATTGGTCTAGGGACAAGCTCCCACATTGTTTTTCTTTATCTGATCTAGAATTCCATCCATTTACTTAACAAAATGTTTATCTTCACTAGCTTGAGTGGAACTTTTGGGTTCTATTTGAGACAATAGTGCTAGATTTGCATGTCTAAGAGTCCATGCAGATTTTCTTCATATATAAACTTCTAATTGTTTATCTTCAATTATTTGGGTTTCAAGATGTTTCTTTTGAACATACCTGGATGGATTTTTGTACATATGAGAGGTCCTTTCTTATTTTTCTTCATCTAGTTCTTCCTCTTCTTAATACTCTTTAAGGACACACCTTGTATCATATTATTACTAAATTTTTTTTAGGATTCGCTAAATGTGGTAGGGTTTTATATACCCTAATATCAATTCATTTTACAATATTCTTTGATCTCTTGTTCTAGTACTTGTAGCATTTACTTTTAAATGAATAAACATGGAAGATAAATTCATCTTCTTTAGATACATATTTACCTAATTTTTCATGATTTCTCTTTATGAAATATTTAGTTCCAAAGACTCTAAGGTGTTTTACTAAAACTAGTCTACCTTTCCATAACTCGTAAGGGGTTTTGCAATTGTTTGGTCTAAGATCAATTATATTTGACAAATAAACAATAATTTTAGATACTTCTACCCAAAAAGTGTTAGCAACCTTAGATTCCTTTTCTTGAACTGGGTTGTTCTTTATTTCCACTAAAACACTATTTTGAGGGGTTTTAACAACTGAATATTATCTTCTAATCCCATGTTCCTCACAAAAATCCTCAAAATAATTGGAGGTAAATTCTCCTCCTCTATCAGACCTTAAGAATTTGATTTTCATACATTTCATTTTCTAATTGGGGCATGAACACTCTTAACTTACTAAGAGTTTCTAATTCTTCTTTAAGTAGAATAATCTAGGTCTCTCTATTATAGTCATCAATGAACATAATGAAATATATCTTCTCTTCGGATTTATGTTCTTGTAGGGATTCATATATCAATGTGAACAAGCTCCAAGGGCCTAAATGATGAATGTTATTTTATTTTTAAGCATACCCTTGCTTTCTTTATAAATTAACATGATTTAGATATGGATCTATATAACTTTGACAAGTTTGGAACGTCTCTTACTATTACGTCCCTATACTACTAGTGTAACCCCTTATTGTTATTAGTACAACCACCTTATTATATTGTTGTGCCCATGTAGTTCCCATATTGTTATTATTGTGCCCCATAGAAGCCCACTATTGTTATTATTGTGCCCTTACATTATTATTGTTATGTCGACTTTGATTATATTATGACCCCTTAGACTTGTATATATAGAAAGGAGGTCTTGTCATTTGTATCATCCAAGAATTGTTCATTTGTGTAATGTAAAGGAGGTTTCTCCCTGAAAGAGGCTTATTTTTAAGGTTCTCATCTATCTTTCCTATCTTTTTGTGAGATGGCTTCATAACATTTCGTATAAGAGCTTTGGATTCTAGGGTTTCGGTGCTCCAAACAGGCCATCATGGAATTTTCGCTATAACCTTTTCTCTATGACGTTTCAAAAGAAAAAAAATGAACCCATTTGAGATGAAATCTTTCTAAACCTTGGGGCCAAATTTCATATTTTGTCTCGCTATATTTTTTGAGATATGATCTGAGGAAGTTAGGGCTTTTGCAAGCTCCAGAATTTCATTTAAAATGGGTCATCATGGAATGTTCACTATAACGCTTTCTCTACTAAGTTTAAGAAGCTAAAAAGACACCCATTTGAAAAGAAATTGTTCTAAACCTCGAATCCAAATGTTAGATCCTATATTGCTACATTTTAGGAGATATAATCTGAGGAAGGTAGGGTTTGTGTAGACCCCCAAATTACTTTCCAAACATGTCAACTTGGGAAAATCGTCATAACTTTCTCCCTGAGCATTAGATTGAATTTTCATCAGAAGTTTCAGAAAGAGGATAGACCTTAGTTTTTTGGGTACCATTTTCAGAACCTAAGATCGAAACAGTGGCATACAACACATTGTACACTTTCTCTCTACTGAACAAGTCTATACTCAGGTCATCGTCGGAGATTGTGCATAACTCTTTCTGGGAGAATCCAATTTCGATTAGACTGGTGACATTGGAAAGAGGACGCAGAGGGCTACTGTAGGACACGATTTTAGAACTTGAAAATCCAAAGTTACAGAGTTACAATCATTTCAAGATTGAGCTCCTAAAACCAAGAAAATCCAATATGAGGAAGTTTTATGGAAAGGATTCGGTAAACTAGATACTACAGATGGAGCAATATTTTGATCTAAATGAGGTGCAACTGTTACAAAGGGTATGTATTACATATTCATATTTAGAACCAGAACAATTTTTATGCTATAAAGGGTTGTGTTCTTGTAAAGAACTTGTCACTTGGTCAATGTTCACGGAAGAAATGATATCACATTATGAGAATATAGAGAGTAACACCTTCGTTAGCCAATTGATAAATCTCAAACAAAAGCGTTAAATGGCAGAGCACATTGAGGATTTCAAAAACTTGAGTATAAGGGTAAATGATATTCCATAGAAGAAAAGGATTGATGTCTTCAAAGGGACTTTAAAGGATAACATTCAACATGAGGTTCGTCTTTAGGAACCTGATTCATTGGAGAAGGTATTCAGGTTGGAAAGAAAAATTGAAAGTAGGAAACAAGGAATCCCACCACTCACAACTATAAATATGGAAGTATTTTTTCTTCTATCCTTGCACAACCGATAATGCTTACATGACAACAATTGGAAGTAAGAAGAGAAAAAGGACTGTGTTACATTTGTGATAGCAAATACACTAAAGGTCATAAGTGTGCTGAGAAGAAATTATTTTACATAGATTATGAAGAGGGGGAAGAAAAAGATTAAGAAACATCAATAGAAGGGGATATACACCAGGAAACAACCACAGAGAAATAAGAAATGAATCCAAACATATCTTGTAAAGCATTGGAAAGAATTACAACTCCTCAAATGCTCAACATAGAAGGACATATGAAGAAGAAAAAGGTTCAAGAAGTGAAAGATCACATCGAGAAAGAATAAATGAATTCGACCATATATTGTAATGCATTGTTTGGAATTACCCCTCCTCAAATTATGAAGATAGAAGGACATATCAAGAAGAAAAATGTTCAAGAAGTGAATGATCACATCGAGCATTAAGAAATGAATCTGACCATATATTGTAATGCATTAGAAGAAATTACCACTCCTCAAACTCTCAATATAGGACATATGAAGAAGAAAAATGTTCAAGAAGTGAAACATCACATCGAGCATCAAGAAATGAATCAAGCCTTATCTTGTAATGCATTGGAAGAAATTACCACTCCTCAAACTCTCAATATAGAAGGACATATGAAGAAGAAAATTATTCAAGTAATGAAAGATCACGTCGAGCATCAATAACAAGTTCTCCAAATTTCGAAGAATAATTCCACTTTGGTGTAGAATCGAATGAGATACCAAACATATCAACATCGCAGTGAAGGAAGTTTTGATATAGGTGATTGGTTATTTTTATGACTACATCTCAAGCAAGCTATTTCTGAGAAGGAAATTTTGGCAATACTACATGAACTTAAGAAATGTCGACCTTAACTAATGGGAAGACACTTGAAGGTAAAAATGGATCATGGTTGTCTTAAATACTTTTTAGAACAAAAATTATCTTTAGAAGAATAGAAAAAATGGGTCACAAATATGTTGGGTTATGACTTTGAAATCATCTACGGAAAAGGGAAGCGAAATGTTGTTGCAGATGCACTTTCAGGAAAGGATAAGTATGTGGAACCATTGTTTTATTCTATTTCTATTATCCAACCAAATGAGATAAACGAAGCAAGGGATGAATGGAAGAAGGATGAAGGAGTGTGGCCACTCATTCAAAAGTTGCAAAATATCCCAATCCAAACAATATTGCCAGAACTTGACGAGGAAGGAAAAATCATATTGGAACTTGGAGTAGTCACAGAAGTAAGAACCTGATATCTATAAAATTGATCAACTTCAGAGTATCTCATCAAGTGGAAGAATTTAGCTACTAAAGATTCCACATGGGTGGACAAGAATTTTATACAGAAGCATCAAGAACTACTCAAGCATTGATGACAACACTTTTTGAAGGAGAGGGGCATGTTAGGTCCCTATACTGCTAGTGTAACCCCTCATTGTTATTAGTAAAACCCCCTTATTATATTGTTGTGGCCATGTAGTCCCCATATTCTTATTATTATGCCCCATAGAAGCCTGCTATTGTTATTATTGTTCCCTTACATTATCATTGTTATGTCGGCTCTGATTATATTATGACCCCTTAGACTCCTATATATATAAAGGAGGTCTTTTCATTTGTATCATCCAAGAATTGTTCATTTTTGTAATGTAAAGGAGGTTGGCCCCTTACAAAGTCTTATTTCTAAGGCATTCATCTATCTTTTCTATCTTTTTGTGAGCTGGTTTCATAAAAATTACAACTTTTGTATTGATAATTTTTACCATATTGTCAAATTTCACATGTCCCACTCTCCAGTGCTATAACCATGTTTCATTTAACTTTCTGAAACAACATTTTACTCTTGTAGCATCTAAGATACACATATTATTGGAATTCCATATTGCTTTAGCTACAAAGTTACTGTACTCATATTTCCTTATTTCGCAATCTTTGGACATAAATGTTACATCGTACAGTTGATCAGATGTTTGCCTCATACTTAGGAGATTTCATTAAGCTTTCATATACAATAAGAAATTATGAGCCCTCATATTATTATCCAAATCGAAAGTTCCTCTTCCTGTTATCTAAGATGGTACATTATTCCAAAATGTGATACTTCCTCTTCTATATTCCCTTGGAAAAAAAAGTACTTTTGTCACCAATCATGTGCTTTGAGCACCCATTGTCAATGTACCACTACTCTTCCTGATTATGGGCATATAGTACAAATCCACACACAGTTTTCTATGATATTTGTTTCCAACTCTTGGAGTTTCCATATTGTAAACCTTTCTTAGGAATCTAGTGCTTGGGAGGATTAAATAGTATTATTCTACATTAACTAGCTTTGTGTCCAAAATTGTTATAGTTAAATCATTGAATATCATTCATAAGAGGAGAAATTGAGTTTCTCTTTCCATCCGAGGAGTTCCTACATATAGAATTTCTAAAATGACTGTATCTAACATATTCATTATTGTATAACTTATTGGCTTTATAGTTAATAGCCTTATGCCTAAAGTTATGACATAAGATATATTTGGGTACCTTAACTTGTGGTGTCATTGCATACGAGCAGATCTATTCAATTCTTGTTTCCTTACTTGTTGGTGCTTTAATTTGCGTTGAGGAATTTTCAAGGATCTAATAGGATCAACACTTTTTCTTATTGTCTCTTTTGTCAAAACTTCCTTTTTCTTTATTATCCTTTCTTTTAGTGCATATATGTAGCTCAGAGAGGCTTCATTTGATGAGGACCTAGTGCTTGATTCACCATTTGAGATCCGTTGAGGATCTTTATATATCATAACTTATTTTTATTGAAGATGATATTTTAACATTAAATATGTCATTTGGAGTCTTTGATCTTTTGACAACTTGAGATTAAGGTCCATCTTGGCTTTTTATTTCTCCAAATATGTCCTTAAAGATACAACCTCTACCTCAATATTTTGATAGTTCTTTTCCTGTCCTATCAACTAATTCATGATAATTTCTTGTTTTCTCCTTTCTTCTTCAAGCTGAGTTTTTGAAGAGATAATATCTTCTGTAGGAATTTACAGGGTAAGTTCCTCAGATAGAACACCAAAAGGACACCACTCACAAATAGATCACAGATCAATACACCAGTCTTTTGATGTGGTTAAAACCCTCAAAGAGGGAAACAGTCCACGGCCTGTGCCAACGTGGCTACTACAGGGAATTTATTAATAAAAGAATGAAAATTTACATAAGCTTCTCTCATGCACGGTTAACCTACAAATGACCCTCCATGCGCTTTAAATAGAATTCATGGACCAATCGGGTGTGAAGCCACGGATCAAGTGTTGGTAATACCAAGGAGAGAATGAACCATCAGATCACTACATATCGTGACCGTCAGATTGTAAGCTACAAATGTACATGTTAAAGAAACACACTTTACCTAACTTTATACTAGACCAAGTTATACTTAACTATTCCTACGTGTCGGAATATCCAAACACCCCCCCTTAAGAACAACTTGGGATAGGATTGAAGGATTTACAAATATGACATGATAAGAGAAGGAAGGAGACACTAGAGCCTATCCCCCCTTAGTGACAACTTACTGAACTCCAACCATAAATCGAAGTTTAGTGAACTTCGCCTCTGTGAGAGCCTTGGTGAAGATGTCTGCAACTTGATCATCTGTTGAACAATATTGCACTTCAAGAACATGGTCATGAATGAGCTTTCTAATGAAGTGCATGTGTAGTTCAACGTGTTTGTTGCGCTGATGCTGAACTGGATCTTTGCAAAGCTAAATGGCACTTTGATTATCACACCAAAGTGTAATCGGATGCTGCTGCTGAAAACCAAGCTCTGATAGGATCTGACGAAGCCATAAGGCTTGCTTACTAGCCTCTATGGAACCACGATACTCTGCTTCTGCTGAAGAAAGAGAAATGGCAGCTTGTTTCTTGCAAGCCCATGTAATAGGTCCTGAACCAAGAGTGAACACATAACCAGCAGTAGACTTCCGATCATCAGGGTCACCAGCCCAATCGGAATCAGTGAAACCAACCAATAGAGGAGATGCTTCAACACTGTAATGAATGCCAAACTGAACTGTACCACGAACATAACGAAGTATTCGTTTAGCTGCTTTCCAATGACTTTCACGTGGGGTTTGCATAAGCCGAGCAACAAGGCCAACAACAAAGGAAAGACCAGGATGAGTATGGGTTAAATACAAAGTTTTCCTACAAGTTGACGGTATAAGGTAGCATCAACTTCAGGGGAAGTACAAGTGACTGAAAGTTTGACTCCAGACTGAAATGGAGAAGGAGTTGGCTTACAATCTTCCATGTGAAAAAAGCGTAGAAGATCACAGGCATACTTGGATTGGGAGAGGGAAATACCTTCCTTGGATTGCAAGACTTGAAGACCGAAAATAATGTAAGTGTCCTAAGTCTGTCATTTCAAACTTCTTTTTAAGGCTGGACTTCACATGGTTGATAAGGTTGGGATCACTACCAGTGAGGATAAGATCATCAACATAAAGAACAAGAATGATAAGAGACTTGCCCACTTTCTTGGTGTAGACAGTATTGTCAGAATGACACCTAGAAAAGCCAGATTCTAAAAGAAAGCTATCCATTTTGGCATACCAAGCCGAGGAGCTTGCTTGAGACCATAAAGGGATTTCTTAAGACGACATACAAGGCTGGAGTCTGTTTTTATAAACCCAATAGGTTGTTCCATGTAGATTTCTTCATGCAAGTCCCCATGGAAGAAGGCGGATTTAACATCCATCTGATGGACTTCCCATTTGAAAGAGGCAGCAAGGGAAAGAACAAGGCGGACAGAGTTCATTTTGGCAACGGGGAAAAGGTTTCAGTATAATCAATGCCTTCAACTTGTGAAAAGCCCTTAGCAACAAGTCGAGCTTTATGTTTATCAACTTTCCCATCTGGCCCATACTTGGTTCTGTAAACCCATTTGCATCTAACAAGTTTGCACCCCTTTGGTAGAGGAACAAGATCCCATGTATCGTTTGCCAATAATGAACGATATTCTTCATTCATAGCTGCGTCCCAATCTGGATGGCCTGAAGCTTCTTCAAAGGTGTCAGGATCATAATTTGCTGACACTTGAGCCAGTAAAGAAGAGGCTCTTTCAAACTAAGAACGGGTACGGCGCTAATCTGTAGGATCACCAGAAAGATCACCTGCTGCATCTCGAGTAGCTTGGACCCATTTTGGAAGTGAAGGAGCTGAAGGAGCTGAAGGATGATCCTGAGAAGGTGGGGGAGGATTGTCATCCTCACTTTCATCATCTGAAAAAGAAATATGTTCAAAGGTAGAAGAGATAGAGAGAGGTGGCACATGCGCCGAACTAGGCTCGTAGGCCGATTTATTTTCATCAAACTTTACATCTCTTCTAATTATAACATTTTTGGACTTAAATGGAATAAGTCTATATGCTTTGACATCTTCAGAATATCCAACAAAGATACATTTTTCACTCTTTGGTTCTAAAGCTTTACGTTTTTCATCTGGAATATGGGCCCATGCTTCACTTCCAAAAACACGAAAGTGACTCACATCTGGTTTAATAGAGCTCCATGCTTCTTCTGGAGTGATGTTCTTTAAAGCTTTAGTAGGAGTGCGATTTAGTATGTAATTTGCACAGTTAATTGCTTCTGCCCAATAGTTAAGACTAAGTTCTTTAGATTGAAGCATACAATTAGCCATTTCCTTTAAGGTGCGATTCTTCCTTTCAGCTACACCATTTTGTTGTGGAGTATATGGAACAATATGTTGCATTTGGATTCCATGCTCAGTGCAAAAAGTTGATGAAGTCGTTTTTAACATATTCTCCGCCATTATCTGATCTTAGCTTAAGAATTTGATGTCCAGATTGTTTTTCAACAAAGGCCTTAAAGGCCAAGAATTTGTTAAATACTTCACTCTTGAGTTTTATGAAATATACCCAAGTGCGTCTGGAGAAAACATCAATGAAAGTTAAGAAATATTTGTAGCCAGAGAAGGAAACAATTGAAAGTGGACCACATAAATCACTATGCACAAGCTGTAGAGGGGCCGAGGCGTGCCAAGAGGCACATTTTTCAAAACTGTCCCGATGATGTTTTCCGCGTACACATCCGAACAAACACCATCTCTGCAAGATACCATAGGAAGACCTGTCACCATATTTTCGTTACATAGATGCTGAAGGGAGCGATAGTTTAAGTGACCAAATCGCTCATGCCAAAGTTTGCTCACTTCATCATTATGAGCAACAAATACTGAGGGAAGATTTGATGACCCAAAGTTGTGAAACTTATACAACCTTGTGGAATCATCAGCAATGCCAGTGGCTAGAATCTGTTTTGGATCCTTAGGTCCTTGATTACAACGTCGTGAGGTGAAAATTCAACGATTTTAGGTTCACCTGAATGAGTTATCTGATATACAGATAGAAGGTTGGTGGATAAGGTTGGAACACATAATACCTCATTAAATTGACCATTGTCTATATGAACAGTTCCAGTCCCTAGAACATTAAGAGATCTATCATCACCAACATATATATTTTTGGTGTTACAATCATGTAAAGAAGAAAACATGGCCTTATTTTTGGCCATGTGATAAGAGGCTCCAGAATCAATGAGCCACTCATGAGAATGAGAAGAAGAAGATACATTTAAAGCATAACCAGACTGAGATGCTTGACAACGACATGCAGAAAGTGCCATTCCTGAAGATGAAGTTGAAGTTGAAGTAGAAGAATGCTCCACATGGATGTTATGTTTCTTCATTGCGGCATCCAAGGCTTCCATCTTCTTAAAGCATTTAGATTCTAAGTGGCCATCTCGATTACAAAAGTTACAATGTCTATCAGTCTTCTTCCATTTGTTTTTATTGGTCTTATCATTCCGGTGAAAGATTTTTCATTTGAGCTAAATGCTTAGGGGACTTTTTGGTTTAGGACCATTCTTTTTAGGAAATATGAACTTCTAAAGGATTCTTGAGTTTGGTTGCTGCTGGGCGGCTAACGCTTTCTTTGAAGAGTTTCCAAGATTAAGAAGACCAAGGTGTAAGAGTTTTTCTTGTTCTCTTATTAAAGAATCACAAAAAGAGTCAAAGGAAGGGGCCTTGTAGTCTTTTCCTTGACAAATGAAAGCTTCCCCTGTAGAATGGAAGGTGGAAACAAA